>CM042319.1:24126935-24149435 GCA_023566125.1 Zingel zingel
TTTTTCAATATAACTTGTGCGTGTTTTTGTATATGTGTGTGTTGTGTGAGAGCATCTTGTTTGTCTGGGCTTGGCAAACACTTAAATAAAATCAAGCAGAGAGCAGAGTGCAGGCAGCTGAGAAAGTGTGCTAAATTATTGTTATTATTAGCCCCGTAATGACATCATTTCTCCAAGGAACTGTGAGAGTTTGAGAACAATCTTTCCAAAACATCACATTTCTTGTGCTACTGTGTGTTCTGACAGTGCTCCCTACTGCTCAATTAATTTTAATCAAATGTTTACAATGCACTAACAGCTTGGAATTTTGTGTGTAATAATGATGCAAAATTTAAGCTTTGTTTGAAATGATCGCCCCAAACAAACACTAATTAGTTTGTTGTGAGAGGTGATATATTACTGCTGTCCAATCACAGCCAAAGAGAGAAGCAGCGGGTATTATGGATAATTGAGCTTCCACTGTTCATTTTTTCTGTCGCTACAGATTTTCTTGCCATACATACATTTCTTTTTTTCCTTTCTTACACTCATTTCACGGCTTTTTCTCCAGTCTCTCTACTTCCTTTTCCCAATCTAAATCTCTCTTCTTGTCTCTTCCATTGTTTCTAAAATACATCAAGTCACCCAGACCTTCTCCTGCTCTCCTAAATGCTGCACCCTTTCATCCCTTACATCCCTAAATTTCTGCCTTGCTCCCCGACTCTATCTTCCTGCCTCAGTTTAATTCTTAATTTTCTGCCTCACTCGCATTCTTCTTCACTCCCTCTTTGCTCGGTCAGCCTCCCTTTGCGCCCTCTTGAGTATCACTCATCCAGCTTCTCCCACCCGTCTTTACTGAGAGGCAGTACACATGGCCCTCTGGTCTAAGCTTGAGTGTGTTTGCTGTTCCCTGGTGCCCGTCTCAGAGGCGGCTGATGCACCTCGACCAGGGATCTATAGCAGCTTTGAATACAGCTAATATCTCTATCCTGATTTTTGTCTGTGAAAGAATTATTACCCGTCTCTCCAAGCTAACATTAAACTTGTGAAGTACATTCAGTTACAGTAAGATGAAGTGTTTTGAGGAAAACACCTAAAATGATTGCTCCTCTGAATGCCAACTTAGATATTTAGCTTTGTTGTCATTGGCTATTGCAGTATGTTCTTTGAGAATTTAATTAATCTCATTGACAATACCTCAATCAAGGGAATTTTAAAATGTGCTTAAAACTGTCTAGTTCGATGAGAAGGTTATTCCCGACTGGAAGCAGGTGTAAACAGCTAACTTGGCTATGTCCAAGGGTTACAAAATACACCTATCAACACCCCTGCACCTGGCAACTGGTCACCAAGAAATAGTCCCAGCACATAAGTCCCTGTTTTGGTTTCTGTTTGGATTAAACAAACAGATGCAGGATATTAATTTTCAAACTTTAGAGGTGCATGTAGAAACATTTTAGAACCTTTGGAGCATGCTAGGCTACCTGTTTCCAGTCTTTATGCTAAGCTGAGCTAACTGCGCCTTGGATGTAACTTCATATTTAGTTTCATAATTTAGAACAGAAATAAGAGTGGTATAAATCACCTGATCTAAATCCTCTATTTTTAAGGTGTCTTGTTTATGTGCTTCACAGTAAGAAATAAGAAAGAATGGCATTAAGGTACAACATCCAACTCTCCACCAAGAATAAAGATTTGAAAAGGATGTACCTTCACTTGTCTGTATTATAAACTCAATGCTGTGCTTTTGTACTGCAGCAATAGTTTAATCAGATTATACTTTTATGGGCTGGAGTTCAGTTTATTTCCCCTAAACTAATATTTTTTTTTTACCCGTTTAAGGATTTAAAGTTGTTGCTGATAAAGAAACACTACTACTAAAAGTGGGATAGACTGCTCTTTAAATGCAATCAATGGAAGAGATGGTGGCGTGTCCTCCGAGTCTTTGAGTTATTAGAGAAGCATGAAAGTTATCAGAAATATCACATAACACATTTTCATCCTTTGATCAGCTCATTAAAGGTTTAGAGTCCATGTAAATGCAGCTCTTGACTGTGACTGTGTCATCGCTATGCCGATGACACCCAGATCTACCTCAGCGCCAAATTCCCCCACAATCCTCCCCTCTCCCACATCAACTCCTGTCTGTCAGCTATTAAAACCTGGATTCAACACAACTTCCTCAAACTCAACAGCGACAAAACAGAATTCCTCCTCATAGGCTCCAAATCCACACTCAGCAAAACCAATAACCCCACTCTCACCATCGACGGCACCATTGTCTCCCCATCTCCCCAGGCCCGCAACCTTGGCGTTATCTTTGATTCTACCCTCTCCCTTGAGCCCCACATCCGTCTTGTCATTAAAACCTCCTTCTTTCACCTCCGCAACATCGCCAAAATCAGACCCTCTCTCACACCCCCCGCTGCTGAAAGACTCATTCACGACTTCATCTCCTCCCGACTGGACTACTGCAACTCACTTCTCCTCGGCATCAGCTCTACCAACATCAACCGACTCCAACTGGTCCAGAACTCAGCCGCCCGACTCATCACACGCTCCAAATCCTGGCACCACATCACTCCAGTCCTAAAACAACTCCACTGGCTTCCTATCTCCCACCGGATCACCTACAAAATCCTGGTCCTCACCTACAAAGCCCTCCACCATCTGGCCCCCTCATACCTCACTGTCCTCCTCTCCCCGTACCAACCCTCACGGTCCCTCAGATCCACCTCAGCTGGTCTCCTCTGTATCCAAAAGTACAACCTCCGCAGTTTTGGGGACCGAGCCTTCTCCAGAGCAGCTCCCAGGCTCTGGAACTCCCTCCCTCAAGAGATCCGCATCTCTGAGTCCCTCTCCATCTTCCAGTCCAGCCTCAAGACCCATCTCTTCACCTCTTCCTATCCGTAGCCCCCCTCCCCTTTTCATCTGTGCCTGAATCTTGTTTTGTTTTGTTCTGTTTTTGTAATCTACCTCCCCTGTAAAGCGACTTTGAGTCTTTGAAAAGCGCTATATAAATTCAATTTATTATTATTATTATGATGTTCTGAATGTTGCTATGTTTTTATCCATAGTCTGAGCTTCAAGGTGGTTTTTAAAGTGCAAGAATGCCCAGTTGCTACTTTTGTGGCTGTACAGAATTTTTTTTCCCCCGTGTGTCTTGTAGAGAACAAACAGCTGAGGAACGGGAGCCCAGGGATCTCACCTTCACTGCTGAACTGACTTGTCCTTTTCAGCCGAGGTGTGTGTGTGTGTGTGTGTGTGTGTGTGTGTGTGTGTGTGTGTGTGTGTGTGTGTGTGTGTGTGTGTGTGTGTGTGTGTGTGTGTGTGTGTGTGTGTGTGTGTGTGTGTGTGTGTGTGTGTGTGTGTGTGTGTGTGTGTGTGTGTGTGTGTGTGAAGAGAGAAAAAGCAACAGTGGTCGCATAACAGGGTATAACAAGTGTATTTCTCTTTCAGAAAAAGTGACAGTCACACTCTTTAGTCAAATCACCACATATATTGTGGTTGCACTGCATTATGGGTTAATGGGCCCATAAAGTGAATCTAGAGAGAAAATTTTGCTCTTTCATACCAAGTGACTAAACCTACAGTAAATCTGGTATTTACCGTTATTGTTACATAATATAAATTGTCTGCTATCAAACATGTTTTAAGCTGCACATCTCTAAATGTCATGTCACTTAGATCAGAAAAAGTAAAGACATGATAGACGTGCATAGATTGTGCATTGGCAGTAGCTTTTAAAAGAATCACTGCTAGGTGTTGAAAGGAGGATTTTCTAGATGGAAAAACAGGAAATAACACTGATTGGATGTGATACCTTTCTAGGGTTTCCCATTCATTATCGTCACGCAATCACCAAGTCCCCATCTGGTGCATCTCCAATTGGCAAATAATTAGTAAATAACTGTGAAACAAGTAATTATCCATTCTGTGTTGTTTTGCTGTAGTATTGTACTTCCACTGCTAGAAATTTATTCCACTGAACAATAGAGGAAACAATAATGCAAAAGACTGCATATTAAAAAAAGATCATTAGCGGCCTGGGACAGTTGTTGAGCCCAACCTTGATTGGCTTAATCTGCATCTGGGCAAATAGTGTTTAACAATGATAATTCTTAACCTGCTGCGAGGACCAGATGTTAGAGATTTGGCAGTAATTCCATTTAAAATGAAAGTGAACAAAATGGTAGTTTTTAGTTTGGAAGGGCAATGTCAGTCTGTCTGTCCACTACTTTTCCAGACTGAAAAATCTCACCTTCTGCTTTCTTTGTGTTGGCATTCTAAACTCTGGTCGATTTATGAGGACTATGCAGTCCCTCCAGAAAAACACGATTATGCGATCGCATAATTCAATGCATAATCAGCCAAAGTACGCATATTTATGCGGGGGCCACATTTTTTTCAAATACGCCGCATAAATTGCCGATTTCCGCGCAAAATATGCGGGGCTTGCATGAGTTCATAATCCCCGCATTTTTGTTGCAAAAAAAGTCACATATATCTTAGCAGAAAGTTGAAAAATGTTGCGTTTACTTAACACAAGAGCAGCCATTTTCCCGTGTTGCCATGGGAACGTTATGAAGTGACGTAATTACGCAACGTGAACATCATCAAAAAGCTGCAAACCTGCGATGAATCCCAAGGGTGTGGGAAGGGGGGGTGCTGAGGGTGCTGCTGCACCCCCTGCTGGCAGGGGCTGGATTTTATAATTTTTATTTTTTAAATAATTACTAATTCGCTGTCTGACATTATTTATATTTTTGTATATCAAATAATGAGGCAAATGGCTATGGATAGGTTTGAATATAGCCTACTAAAAATTAACTGTTATAGCTGATATAGAGGTCAAAGTGACAGTGAGTCAAGTGACGTGACTGGCTGAGAAGCGAGCAGGCTGAGGCCAGTTGACTGGAACGTTAGTTGTAGAGAAGAATATGTCACAGAAAAGGATACAAGATTTTTTTTCCGGCATAGTAATGCAGCTTAAATTAGGCAAACTCTGTTGGGGCAGCTGAAGAGCCTGAAGAGTCTAAAATAACGTTAGCAAGCAACTCGGCTAACGTTAGCAGCACCGTCATAGCATCTAACGATAACTTTACAGAAGGATTCAAAAAGCCCTGTCAGCCAAGCAACTTCAGTTATCCTGGAGGGAGGTTCGGGACAGAAACTTTTCAACGGTCTTTTCAGCTGAGATGAGAATGAATGATATGCCGTTTCTTGTCTTGTGTAATTTGTTGTGTTAGAGTGCCAGCTACTGGGCACAATTGGTAATTATCATAAAATACCTGGAATATGTTCAGCTTACTTCCTGGTCATGTGTGGAAAATGACTACGGTTTCCACGCTGGTTCAGTGTGTTTAAAGTTGCATTAAAGATAATTCCGTTCCCTGTGAGGGCAATGCCTGTAAGTACGATTGTTTTCATTGCATATGTTGTGTGTAACAGAAACCGCTGTGACGTGGTTAGGATCACATTTGCTGTGGAGAAGACACAAGTTAGGCTATTCAGAAATTGTTGGCAAGGTCATTGCAGCCTGGTTATTAGCATATATTTTCAAGACAAACCTATAGCCTATGGTGTGGTTTTGACGATCCGAAAAGTAATTTACCTTAGCTATATACTGAAACAGGCTAATGATGTCAAGTGCGCTTCTGTGATGTGGGTGCGCGCAGTGGAGTCGGAGTGGGGAGTGCTGTCGCATAATTGTGGAACAGTGGAATTTGTGGCTGCCCAGGACTTTTCTTTCTTCACTCTCACCCATACACTGCGCTACAATGACGTATTTAGCTGTCAAAATCCGAAACATTTCCTGGGGGGAGAAATCGTCAGACATCCATTTTTTTGTTATTCAGCACCCCTGGTCAAAAATAGGTTCCCGCATGCCTGATGAGGCCATGATGAAACCGCAGTTTTTGCAAGTTCCCACATATTCCATCGCATTTTTTAAGAAAACGTGCTGCATAATCAAGGATTTTTGCCTGCAACAATCACAAAAAAACTGCATTTTTCTCGAAGGACTGACTATGGTTAACTGCTCCTCAGATCTCTGCAGGGTAAATCCAGACAGCTAGCTAGACTATCTGTCCAATCTGAGTTTTCTGTTGCAAGATTAAAACAACCTTTTGAACGCACACATGTTCCACCAAAACAAGTTCCTGTCTGAGGCTATTTTGCAGAGGCACCGTTGCTCTGTCCGGGGCTTAGCGTTTTTCTGTGGAGGAAAACTACTGCGAAACACACAAAATTATCATCAGACTCAACTGTACTTTGTGTTTATTGCTAATTAGCAAATGTTAGCATGCTAAATTATGATTATATACCTGCTGAACATCAGCATGTTCGTGTTGTAATTTTGAATACGTAGCATGCTGATGTTAGCATTTAGCTCAAAGAACCACTGTGGCAGACTACAGTGGCCCAATCCCAATGTCTCCTTCGCAGACTCACAGACTTTGAGGCGCGTTTCTGATAAGTCCGCAAGTGAGTGGTGCTGTCTCACTGTCAAATCGTCAAGTGGATGAGGGCGCTTTTGCAACATTTTGATCCCCGTAAGTCAGCATTTCTGCAGACTTACCCTGAGGGTGTTACCCACAATTCACAGCGTTAAAACACAGGGTTACCACTGGAAGCCTGGAAGCATAAAAATATATAAAAATTAAACAAGCAGGACTGGCACATGGCTGTTCAGGCTGGCGTAATAAATGTACATAGGAACGCTACATTAACAAGGATTTAAGATGATATAAAAAAAACATGACATCAGAGGAATGTAAGCATAGGCCTTATTACACACGTTTTAATGTTGCTTAACGATGCTGTTTTGACAAAAACAAGTCAATTGATTATTTGACAATTACCTCAACTGTACTCTGTAATGCAATAGTCTGGAGTCTTGTAGAGAACAAACAGTCAAGGAACAGGAGCCCAGAGATCTCACTTTCACTGCTTAACTAAACTTGTCTCTATAATGCAATAGTCTGGAAAACATTCAAATCAGGCAGTTAGTCCCTTAGGTGCCTTGGTCGTGAAGAAGGTAAAAAACGTAAAATAAAAAGTCCCAAACCCACAATTGTACGTGGCGTGTTTTGGCGATGTCATGGTAACAAGATATGTCGCCGCAGAGTGCTGTCCCATTGGTATTATAGTATACTATTTCGAGCCCTTGCAGCCTCTCACATTCAAGCACTTACAAAGTGATGTCAGTTAAGTGCGTAAGGGTTCAGGGCATAATGGGCAGACATTAGGATTGGACCGGTGTCACAACGCCATCAGCATGGCTGCAGACTGTAGTCCTGTTTTTCCTCCTGCATCCTTTGACCTTTTAAAACATGCAAAAGTGTTTACTGCTAAATGTCTTCTCAGGGAAATGCATTCAGTTTTTTCTTTTCAGAATGTTTTAATCATTTTCAAACATGTCTGTCTTTGTGTAAGTTTTGCAGTAAACTCTGCCGCAAACATACTGAGCTAACAACTATTTGAAAACACAATCTGGTCCAGCTCTGCGTAGCACAGAACCGACAAACATTAAAACAGCCAGTACAAAGCAATCACGTCACGCTATTGATTGTGTGATTGCAATATAACCCTTGTCGACAGCTGTACTTGCTATGCCTTAACTAGCAGGAGGTAAATATGGCACATCATTGGGGGCTGATTGAATATGTTTATTTAATTTCTGGCCAGAAGCAAGTCAGGCAACCGGATGTCTGATTACCACAACTATTACCACAAAGCATTACTCTAACGTTGAGTTGGTGAATGGTGTGCCCTCAAACTGTGGCAGCAGCAGAAATAGAAATGCAGAGCAGTTGTACTGTGGTGGTGTAGATGTTATGCTTCCTGTGGGTTGGATCCTTTTTGCGGCTTAATTAATCTTTCTCACGTCACTTGTATCGTGAATATCTCCTCCAGGTGATTCACCGCCGCAGATCAAACTTTCTCTCTGTGCTCTCTCAAGCAAGACCAACTCCCTTTAACAGATTCTTCACAAAGAAGAGAGTCTGACAATAAAAGCAGATATTCATGCCCCGGCATAGCATTTTGTCAAAAGATAAAAGCTTTCCTCTCCCCTATCTCCCTTTTCATCAATACACAAGAACACAGTGTGAAGGCAAAAGCCCATTTTCTACTGCACTCCGAATAACTCCGCAGTGCAATGTGGAGGGTGTCATTTGTAATGAATAGCCCTGAGGTAATTAGAAACACGCTGCTCTTCCAGGAGAAAAACAAGATTGTGAAAAAGTGATGATAAATAAATAGAAAAAAGAAAAAAAAAACTGAGTAGGATGACGGAGGAATGTGCCCTCCTTGTCTGAGAAACCGATGCCAGGGCTGTAATGTTGATACTCTCTGCTGTTTGGCAGAGGACACAGGGGGCTTTTGCCAATTCGTTAACCAGTCAAGTTAGGAGACTTCACACTGTCTCCAGCAGTGCTCAAAACACCAGCCACTTGTTACTTATGAGCATGTTTGGGTGATACCAGGGTCTTGGTGTGTTATGTCTGACATCTGTGTTTGAATCTGGGGTATCTTTTAGTTTATTCAGAACTATAAAGAGCAATGTAGTTCATAAACCCTATTTACCATAAAATACATTTATATATTACTAATTAGCTTTGCTCAATACATTTAGAGGGAATAGTAGTTGATGCTCTGGCAGTGTTTTGTCCAATGCCAGGGAAGAAGTCAGGGTGGATGGTTCGGCAAAAAGAAAACCGAATCTATTCTTTCTGCTCCCAATTTTACCTGAAATGCAACGGCAGGACACAAAAACAAAAGTCTACAGGAATCTACCAACAGCAAGGCTTTAAATACAACCCCACTTTCAACCCGCTGCTTTGTGCTGTCATGTTGTTAGGCAGATGAGTGGGGGGGGGGGGGGGGGTTTAGTCATCACTGAATGTGACATGGATGGTAAAAGAAAGATGCAGACGCTAATAGAGAAATCAATATTCACCATTTTGAATGCCGAAGCAGGCTCACTGGTCAAAAGATGGCCGACTTGATCTGATAACAATCCCAGTGTTCACTCAGTCCTGTTCAGATTTTTGTGGCAGTACAGCTGTGAATCTGCCAGGTATGTGCAGCATGTTCATGCTGGTTGATACATTCAGACGTGTGTGTGTGTGTGTGTGTGTGTGTGTGTGTGTGTGTGTTTCTGTGTTTGTGTGATAAGAGTACAGAAGGCAGATGTAAATGTGTGAGAAAGGTGTCATCTTCACACACCAGATGCCGTGTGTGTGTGTGTGTGTGTGTGTGTGTGTGTGTGTGTGTGTGTGTGTGTGTGTGTGTGTGTGTGTGTGTGTGTGTGTGTGTGTGTGTGTGTGTGTGCGCGAGTGTGTGTGTGTGTGCGAGTGTGTTTGCAGGTGATGATTACATGCAAACTCAAAAGCGTGTCTAAAGAACATTCATTGTACACGTTTGTTCTCAGACGAACAACAACAAATGCTGTGAATACTTAAAGGATGTCATTGTGCAGCAATAGCAGAATTATTCACTGTTAGTCAAATCTGCATCTCAAGATTTATATTAATGTCCACGTTTAGTGCCAGCACAGGAAGTAGCGTTTCACGTTCGACACATTCAAACATCCCTGTAGTGTAGTCACTGATATATGGCACTCTCATCTGGTTTGTTTCATAGAATATCATCAGAAAATGTAGCCTACCTGGACAATAGCATAGATATGTTGACATTTATATTGGAACAAAAAAAAAAAAATAAAAAATAAAAAAAAAAAAAAAAAAATATATATATATATATATATATATATATATATCAGAAATATATTAAATACAAAAATACACATGCTTGACACTTGTCCCCCCCTCTGGCTAAGACAGTTGTGCAAACATGATAATTACAAAACAAGCAAACAAAAAAATGATGTCCACCTGAGGAATAATTTAATGAAATATATCACTCAACTCTACCAAATGAAGCATGCAGACAAAGTTCCTTGTTGTAATCTCAGTTTCTCCTCCTGGGGTTGAGCATCAGCATGGTCAGAGATGCTGTCCTGTTCATATATTGTGTCCGTTTGGTGACACGTTTCAGTCGTCCTTTATAATGCAGCGTAACAGAGCTGAGTGTGACTCAATATGACAAGCCTCTCAGGTTGCAGGAGGATGTCGATAGCAGATCGCTACTTAGCTCCACTTCTGAGAGATGACCAGTAAGCCTGCCAGGAATCTGTGACTGACTTGGCTTGTTGTAGAAGGTAGTCTCATCATAACAGTATTATCTATACTAGTCTGTTAATCCCTGTGAGTTTTAAAACCTTAAACGCGATCTGCGGATGATTTTATGGAAACATATCAGCCAATGTCACCAATTTCTCAACTGAGGCCTTGTGGATTTTTCTTGTTCGTAACAGCAGTGTGCAAGTGCTTCTTCCAGGGAAAGATAGACTCTTAATTGAAGGAATAGTTCAACATTTATGGATATATGCTCATTTGCCTTAATTAAGAAAGTCAGATGAGAAGATTGATGCCACTGTCACAACTCTGAGGTAAATATAAAGCTGCAGCAAGGAGATTGTTAGCTTAGCATAGAAAGACTGGAAATGGGGAAACGGCTAGTCTGGCACTGTCTGATTGACCTTTTCTATAATAAAAAAACAACTTGTTAGCACGTTTTTTTTTTACATTTGAGGTCAATGTCAGCTTCTTTTTAAAAACTTGATTAAAATGAATTTAAGTTGAGACAAATTTATTGGTATAGGCACATTTCTCATTTCTTATTTTGTCTCTCTGCCTTCATATTTCTGATTACTGTTATTGTGACCTGCCCCAATTCAGTTTGCTTATACATATAAATGTGTTTGTGGGTGCAAAGTGCGGCTTTATTATTCAGATGATATTCGAGCAGAAGTGCATATGGTTCATTTGGCTGCCTTACCTGAGAGAAAGGATTGTATGTTGTTTTACTTGACAATTGATTGTAGAAGACAACAAAAGTGAAATACTGGAGGTGGAGATGCTTTGATAAGAATCAAGAGGAATTGAATGTAAAATCTGACAAAAGAACAAAAGACAGAATAAACACAAACAACATGCACATTTAGAATAAGCTTAGAATAAGCATTTAGAATACATTTCTGGTATTCCTGGAATATTTCGTTCTTCAAAGAGAGCCAATCTGTTCATCATATTTTTACATGAGCTAAGAAATCTTGTGTGCCTGTTTTACATTCATGTCGGCAGATTATTCTCTGCACCTCTTGCTGCTAAAACAGTAGTCCAGAAAAGAGGCTTATTTCCTTGAGCTGCAATACACGCTGCTGTCTGGAAGGTGATGCTGTACTTGTAGGTAGCTGAATAGACAGCTGCCAGAGAGGAATGAGGTAGAGGAGGAGGATAGGACAGAGAGAGAGAGGCTACAGAGAAAACAACAAGAGAAAAAAAAAGAGATGAGAGGAGAAGCAAGGAAATGAAGAGAAGCGGGGGCAAAGCCTTTGAGTTAGCAGTCAGCAACATGTCTAACTTCTCTCCAGATTAGTCTGCACACACAAGAAGTAGCCAGCTACAGGTTATTTCTATGGAAACACACACACACACACACACACACACACACACACACACACACACACACACACACACACACACACACACACACACACACACACACACACACACACACACACACTGCCTGCTCCTCTGAAAGGACAGACTTTAAGCTGCATCCAGGGAAAAAAATGAAAGAAATACGCCATCTAATTGGTAAATAAGCTCTTGGATCAACTGAAGGTTTAGCATCGAGAGAGAGAGAGAGAGAGAGAGAGAGAGAGAGAGATGCGGTTCATATGCTTACACCTTTGTGATTATGCTTAGCAAGCTTATACAACCCACTTAGCATACATGCTGTGATAACGTATTAACATGCACAGTCACAGGCCAAATAAATCCAGGATTAAAAAAAAAAAGTGGTGAAACTGTGACGACTATTTTAGTCCCACAATGGAAGGTTGATCAAAACAAAAACAAAGCCAGGGCTCAGGTTTATCTTTAATTAATGACAGTAGAAATATAAAACATCAACTTGTTCTGAATAGTGTGTGAGGGAACCATTTTGGCATAAATCCCTTCACTCAGTGTTGATCTGAGATGCAGTGTCTTTTAGAGAGATCGATAAATTTGAGAATTGTCATACAGGACAATGTGCAGGTCCTTTTATTATAAATAGAAGGATCTGTTTTCATTTCTCGAAGCATCTTATTAAAATACAATGACAGGGACTATGATGTTTGTCATCTTCATCTCTCTCTCATATCACGCCAGAGAGACTTCAATCATTGAGGCGATTTGAAAAACGTGTAGAAATAAGCCTCTATTGACTTCCCATCAACTCAGATCAGCTGAGAAACCGTCAGCACATTCTGTCATGTTACAAAACTTAATACTCAACATCTGTTATATCAAAATAACTAATGTATGAATTCATCACATTATTGATTATGTTAAACGTCCATTGTGTAATTTTTTGAGTTGATTCTTAGCAAAAACCCCTTTGTTCTATCACAAATATGTACTCATTCATGTGTAATTACTTCCACCAACTAATCAAAGTATTCTGATAAGCGTAGAATCGGCCATTTAGAGTCATTCAGAATACATACGGGCGAGTCGCTCGAATGACAGCAGCCATGTAGCACCTCCATCTTTAAAATACATTAGCCAAAGAGGGACATACCTCCGCATTTTGCCCTCTTACATCTAGTGGCACCGTGACGAATGCAAGGGGGAGATTACTCGCCAGAGAAGCGAAAAAGAGAATTAAAACGACAACGCGACAGGCAAAGCAACAAGACCAAAGTTAATATTGGAGTGGCTAGAACAGCTGCATGTAAACGATGGCGAGAGCTAATTTCGGGTTCGGCCACCGTAGGAGGAAGGGCTAGAAAGTAATATTCAGTTGGATGTCATATACACTTTCACCGCTAGCTGGGAGAAATTCTTACACAATGTAGCTTTAATTGTTGACAGATCAATCACCGCACATCTAATGTGTTGCCAACATGTTTACAGCATATCACAGATGAAGAGAAGATGTGCTGTGTGTATAGCTACTGTTCCCTTCAGTTTACAATGATCGATGGTAGATTTACCACTTGAAATTCTAAGTAGTATTTTAATCAACGGGCCCTCTGGCTCCTCATGCCACTGTACCTACTCTGCTGTAGCATTCCTTTTTACTACTATTTTTAACTTATTTTACTATTTATTTACTTTATTGTATCGTTATTAATACATTATGTGTGTATATGTTTATATTTATATTGTTTATATTCTTTTTTTATCCTTCTTATATTTGAATGTGTGACATGCACCAACAACACCATGACAAATTCCTTGTATGTGCAACGTACTTGGCAATAAAGCCCTTTCTGATTCTGATTCTGATTTCAGACGGAGTTAAACAAAATCCGTTTTTTTCATTTCTACCCAACAATTGATTTTGCTGAAATGACACTAGCATTAGCCAGCTAATTAACCCAACGTTGGCTCATTTCGGCCAGGTGTTCGTCACCTTCCACTTTCTTTGTGTTGGAATTTTAAACTCTGGTCGATTTATGAGGACTATGGTTAACTGCTCCTCAGATCTCTGCAGGCTAAATCCAGACAGCTAGCTAGACTATCTGTCCAATCTGAGTTTCCTGTTGCAAAACTAAAAAAACTTTTGAACGTATACATGTTCCACCAAAACAAGTTCCTTCCCGAGGCTATTTTGCAGAGGCACCGTTGTTCCGTCTGTCGCATAGTGCCGCCCAAGACGATTGTGATTGGTTTAAAGAAATGCCAATAAACCAGAGCATGTTTTGCTCCCATCCCGGAATGCTGTATGGACTAGCCAGACCCTCCTTTGCAGCTCTGTGGAGGAAGGTCTGGCAAACCAAGACTACCACTTAGCAAAATACAATATGCAATACAGTAGTTGGTTTTTCAAACAGTGTTTTTTTTATGTAACAAGAGAAAAAGCGTCTATAAGGACTAACTAAAAATTTGTTTGGCAAATGTAAAGCCATATCTCTGGTAACTCTGGTTGCTGGAGTGTAAAGTTCCCCTCACTCATTGGCGGTTTTAGACCCTTTTAGGGGGCTCGAGCCAAAGCTTGACAAACTTGCCGTGCCTAGTTACTGTTGCTAAGCTATGATTGGACAATCACTGTTCGGAAGAGGGGTTTAGCAAATGGTCAATTTGTCATATTTTGTAACCAGTGTTGGAAAAAAAAATTGTGCATTAGACTAGTAATAAATAACTTTTCACCCCCCAGCATGTGCACTGACCTGAAGGCTCCCTGTTACTGGTAACTTAATGATCACAGCTGTTGCTGCACTGCATGCTATTGGCTTCAGGCCACCAAAGAAATTCTGGCCCAGATGCCATTTTGAGCTCACACAATCTACTATGTATATGTATGTACCTATAGTAACTTCATGGTAGCTATTGTTTTTCACTGCAGAATGAATTCAAACAGGGCTAACAGTGTTTGCTCCGGTCAATAAAAGCCCCGACACAACAACCAATAAATCAATTAGAGGATGTGAACATTTAATTAATATTTCCTACTCTCAGCTATAAAATCTCTGTAAACAGTGTGCAAACTGGATAGATTAAACCTTCCTCTCCAATCTGTTGGGCCAATCAGGCCTTTCCAACCGATGACCCAATCTGTGTCCCAGAGCTGTGTTTTATTTGGTGGTTTACATTAAAAAGAGCATGTGTATAAAGTGGTGCTTCTCTGCAGCAGCTGCCACCACCGGCCGAGCAGCTAATACTGAAAGCACTTTGAAAGTAGTAGTTAGAGGAATTAGTGAGCGTCGTGCACAGATTGGAGGTAAAGTGGACTCCAGATCTTTTGTTTAATAGCCCACTCTCTCCCTCCCATCCCCTCCTACCCCGACATATATGCATGGCTCGTCCCCAGGGGGCCCGCTGAATTTGGGCAACACTAAGTGGAAAAGAGTGTGAAGTGTGGTTAAAAGGAATGGAGGGGATATGAAATGGAAAAAGAGTGGAAATTGGCTTTGGCAGCACAGGCTGTGTTGTTCACAGTGGTGGTGCGGTGTAAGGTAATATTTTAATGAGCGGCGGTTAGTAGATCATCACCAGAGCGCCGACTAAGCCAATTCAGATCACCGGTCAAAGGGTGTGTGTGTGTGTGTGTGTGGGGGGGCGTTTGAGCGTTAAAAGCCGCTCTGAGTGACAGCTCAGCAGCAGCATTGCTCTCTAAGAGCTTGTCACTTTAGATGACATGTTTCCATGTCAGTAATTCTCGTGTTGACTCTGTTGATATGTTTTCATAAATGTTGCATGCCTGGCTCAGGGGAGTGATGCAGTCATTATGTGAGTCAATTCTAGTGTTTACAGTGGAAGTTAGTGTCACGTACGGTTTAGAAGAAGAATTTTATCAGGTCACCATCAATGCTAATGAGACCTACAAGGCTCAACACTGTGATCAAACCATATTTAAGAGATGTCTGAGGACCACAAACCAATGTCGGGATTACCTATGCATATGCCCGTGATAGTTTGAGCATAATTCATGTCAACAACTTAGGCATGTTCTGAATATGTTTATGGCTGCTTGAAATACCGGTTATCACAAATACATGTTTTATGAAACAGAACTTCTCAGTCCTGTGGGGGTATTCGAGGCAAAGCCACTGTAGGATTCATCACATTTCTGGGTCAGATAGCATCCATAAATCTTTCTTATTGAAAATGTCATTTCTGCCCCACCTCGCCTGATTCCTCATTCAAAAAAAGGAAAAAAGTAAGAGATAAACAAAAAACAAAAGAGGAATAAAAAAAAAAGATTGTCTAGACATATGTTGTGGAGAGACAGATAACTGAGGCTCTCCGTCCTTGATCTGGAGATTACATTTTAATTTACAGAATAAAGTACAAAGCTGAGGAAAAGCCTTCAAAGAGTCTCTGTGAAACTGATAACACAGCACATATCAACATTCACCTGACGTTAGGTAGAATGCCATTATAATATGTGCTGTGCTATCGTTTCGGGGCCAAACGCAATGAAAGCAGTTTTCAACCTTGAGGCCTTGAGCTCGCCTTGCAGACTGGCAGCTACACTGCCAATTATTCCACCAGAGTGTCAAGGTTGTTTACTTTTCACACTTTGAGTACCTCTTAGCTGCGCTAATATCTGCTACTAGATTTGAACAACACTGTATTACATATCAATGTCATTTTCATCACTTTAATGTTTGGTATTATAATGTTATGTCTGATTGGCACTTGAGGAATTAAAGTAAATGTCCTTTGTAAAGTGGTGTCAAAGCCCGTCCGAGCTGTAGGATTAGACTGAGACGGTGATAAGTGAGCAGGCAGGAAGCTAATTAAGAGTTGCTTATCCCTCCGAATACAGTTTCATATATCAGTAATCCTGTATGACCTCAGCCACTGGAGACCAGGGATGGTTGGCTTAGGCACAGAAAGCTCACTTATATATAGAATGATGTAATAGATTTCACTTTGTCCATTAACAGATCATTTGACACTGTAATTAAAAACAGCTCACAGTGATGAATTAATCAATCCCCCTGAGTGGGTTTGTAAGATAAGCTGAGAGCAGATTCTCTCACACCGGAGAGCAGAAGGTATGCGCAGTATTTAGATACTTTGTGTGTGTGTGTGTGTGTGTGTGTGTGTGTGTGTGTGTGTGTGTGTGTGTGTGTGTGTGTGTGTGTGTGTGTGTGTGGGGGGGGGTATGTTTGTTTAAAATGTATCTACCATCGGAGTGACGTTATTGTTGCTTGTTAAGAGGTTTAAGTGGCACGTTGAACAGTTGAAACATCTTTTATTCATTTTCAACTAGTTGAAAGGTGCTAAATATGGAAATGAAATGCATGGGTAGGTATATAGAAATGTGATAATTAAAAATAGAATAAGTTACACATTTACCGTATCTCTCCATGTCCCACCACCACCACCAACATAAATGTGTACCTCACGCTGAAAATCCTGCACCATATGGATGACCCCGAGGCTCTTCCTGCTTGCCTGCACCATTGGCGTGAGAACACTAGTGGCATGCTCAGGGATGAAGTCATTAGCACTAAAGAGTGGCGTGTGAGCTGCAGGTTACCAGTGAAGAAACGTCTGTTGCTTAGACTCAAACTCTTGAGTCATCGCTCAGTTTCTGCTGTTGGAAATGTGGCAGTAAATCACCACTGTTGACTGTCTGAGACTGAAAAACGACTCCATAGGTCTGTAGATGCAGCAATTGTGACCCATATTTATGTTTATTGTTAGGCGGTGCCCTATAGTAGCCGTAGTAATTATGACAGGAGCAAAGCAGGAAGTAAGGTGGCAAAGTGTAAGAGCGCCAACCTCTGTGTAAGCAGTCAGGTGGTGGGTGGGTGGTTCAAACAACACAGGACTTTCACGCAGGAAACCGGAGTAAGTGTCCCATTTGAAAATGAAAGTAAGTAAACAGTGAGATATTTTTTAACTTCACGGAACAAATGGAACTACGTCACGTTTTGTGTCACGTGCGTAATTATGGCATGTCCGTATGCACAGAAGTGAAATAACGTAACAGATTTTAACCCAAACCACGATCTTCTTCCTAAGTAGTTTTTGTGCCTAAACTTAACCAAGTGTTTTTTGTGCCCTAACCTAACCAAACTGCAACTGTTTCACAACGTTAACGCCATGTTTTAAACCAGACTACAGTAACATTTAGGTATGAGAAGTGAAAATGCTTCTGTGGGTCATATTTGCTGCTAGGCTTGCTAATTTATGAAAAGCTCCTAGGGGTCGTATTAAAAGGTTATGAACACTTTCACAAGTGACCTATGTGGTTGTATGGTTTGGAGGACATGTTGGTAACATTTATGTCATATAATAAACCTAATTGACATTTTCACATCAAAACTACACAGCTGGACAATTTTCAATTTTTTAATTTGTGACATCTTAGTCTAGTCTCATGGAAACATTAAGAAATTTGCAATACCAAATACCTGTTGGAAGAAACATAATGATACCCAGCTTATGTTCACATGATGTTTTAGTAATGTTTTTTTACATACACACATAGACACATATTGCGTTTATTAAGACAACTCAGACCACTTGGTTAAGGTAAGGGGAAGATGATAGTGGCTTTGTTTAATATTTAAACGGTCAATAGCTTTAGGTTTATCAGTATACGTAAATATAACTGACTCTTTGTTTGACTTATCGTGTCTCATGTCAGTTTATTCGCAGCTCGACGCTGTGATCTGTTTGCCTCATGTGACCCGAAACTGTATTTTGCTAAGAGGAATACTGGGTTTTGTAGTATAAAAGCACATGATTGTTTACTGTAATACAGTTACAGCAAATTCCACTTGATATAATGCAACTTATGGATTTCATTGAATTCTTTAATTATATGAAGCAGCACATTCTCGAAGAGTCACAGGAGATCCGGCATCCTCGCTCAACTGACTATAGGTGCAACAAATAAACAGTAAACTCAATTCCCACTTGCAATTGTCTGTGCACTCACCAGAAATGCGGCCTCATTTATACTTTAAATAAGCTTGCATAAATAGGCTGAAGTGTGCCCGGAAAACACAAACACAAGACTCCCCACTGGAAAAGGCACAAAGGAGCAGCACAGATAAAAAAAAACTTTTGAAGGGACTCTAAAAGGGAATTAAGCAGGCCTGTCAAAAATTAAACTGGCTCTGGTTTGAAAAGGGATTCTTTTAGCTCCTCGTTTCTGCCTCTTCATTCCTTCTCCAGAATTATACGTGGGGCCCTGCCAAGACACTACAGTCCACACTGCAGATCTGTCTGCCACGGAGGATAGCCTCACACAGTCTGTTAATACTGCTTATTGTCTTGTAAAGGAAAACACTTGAGCAATGTTACTTTTTATCCAGAATTTAAAGAATTGAGCTTTTGGTAAACCAGGTTATATCTTCTTAGTCTAAATATTTTTTTCATTTTTCAGTCTGCATGGATTGTTTTGTTTATACCAGTTTAGCCAGAACTAGGAATACCTGATTCATATCTTTCAATACATTAGTTTTTAGTAGTAGTAGTAGTAGTAGTAGTAGTAGTCAGTTTTTAGTAGTCTGCTATAACTTATCAGACCTACATTATGGAAAGACAGAAGCCTCTATGTGTTTGGTTGTTTTTTTATGTTTGGGAAGGGACTACTTCTTTATATTTACTACACTCGATTAAATGAGTAAATAATCACTATGGTGAATATAGGGATTGCTGTGGCACTAAAAACTGAGTCTGGTGCCCGTGATTGAATGAATTTAACAGAAACGCATGGCATACATCAGGTGGCTGTAGTAAATTAATTACTGAATATCAAGTGTCATACAATCAAATTGCCCAGCCCACATGGGGTTTCCTTACATTACAGAGGCAAGAGAAACAAATTATACATGCTCTCATGTATCAATGATAAGCCTTTAAAACAGAGCTCAGTCAAAGGACTAATACAGTTATAGTAAAAATATCATGTAGGGCTGCAACTAACAATTATGTTCATTAATCTGTTGATTATATTCTAGAATCATTAATTAGTTGTTTCGTCGATAAAATGTAAAAAAATGGTGTAAAATGTTCCCAAAGCTCATCATCGCATCCTCAAATGTCTTGGTTTGTATATTAAATAAATATATTCAGTTGATTGTCATAGAGGAGTGAAGAAACTAGAAAATATTCACATTTAAGAAGCTAAGTCCTCAGACTTTTATGAATTTTGAATTTTTTTCGCAAGAAATTACTCAAAACGATTAATCTATCAAAGTAGTTGCTGATAAATGTAATAGTTGACAACTAGTCGATTCATCGATTAATCTTTGCTGCTCTACATTCATGTATATTGTATATGAAGATATTTATCAGTATCCAATGTCAGAAATACTATGAAATGATAAAAATACTGTTGTTTGATGTCATATTTAAAAATGTTGAGGCTATCTTATCTACAGTAAGTGCCTGCAGAAACAAATGTTTCACTGCCAACTAGTGGAGGGTGGATTCAGCTACGTATTTTACTATTCCCCAAACAACAAGGAATTTTATTTATTATGAGCCAGATTTGTAGCAGGCACACTTACATATGCTGTAAGAGAATCATATATCAAAAAGAATAATATATTTCTTCAACGATTTCATATTGTGATTGTCTCATTTTTATATTTCATCACCGGCCTTGAACGTACATCGCACAATTACTGTTACTAAAATATAAAAAAATGGCAACCCTCACCACATCCAAAAAAACTGAAATGTGTAAATCAGCACATGACTAATGTTTGTGTAAGAGTGTGTTAGGAGAACACAGTGTTGGAGGAGCTTTGTATGGAGTAAAACTAAAGTTCTAAATTGCTCTGAGAATTAGCTTGTCCAAACATGTCAGAGGACTCAGTTAGACATCCAATTAGGGCTGCTGCACTCTCAGGGCTATTGGCTGTACAAACCTTAATTAACTACTCTTTTATGAAAAATGAATCCAAACATTCCGCAAATCCTCTTTAGATTGGTGAGGGGACGGGGGTTGACGTCTAACCCCATTTGAACGGTTCGTTCATCTATATGACAGTCTGTGTGGACCTCTTACCAACAGCTTAGAAGAAGAATTCGATAAGTGGCAGTTGCATGAAAACCATGAACATGTCGCAGTATAAGTGAAAGCCTCTGATTGTACGTTATAGTACATCAAATATCCCTCTCAGGGAGCCACCCCTTCTCTGCTTTCTTCTTCCTGCCAGACGGTGATTAGATCAGTTTAGCAAAGTGGCGGCGTGCCCAAATGCTGCCAGAGATGCACATTTTGTTTTCCTTTTGTGGCCTGTTCACCCTTGTTGTTTTTTCTGTCTGCATTTTGTCATCTGGCGTTTAGTTCTTCATGGGTGACTCACTTGCATGGACAGCGTTTTACCATGCCCAGATTAACCAGCCTTGTTCTCTTTCACTCTGTGAGACTGGGCTCCTCTTTATGCTTGCTCTTCCTCGTTCCCACGCGTTGTGCTGCGCCTGCATTATTTATGAATGCATGCAAAGCTACTTCTGCTGAAGCAAATGGAACGGGAACCCTGTCTTGCTCCAGTGTAAATAATACATTTGGCATGAACTTGCCGTCTTGGAAAGGTATTGGTGGACTTTAATGTGGTGGAGCACAGTGTTGTCTTGGAGCCCCATGAATACTGGCCCATGTCCCAAGTTGTTGCCCTTTAGAGGCTCTGGCACATAATGCTGTCCTAAAGGGGGCTAATGAGGTGCGAGTTATTCTTTTTCCACCTTTACTTATTATGATGCAGAATAGAGAGTCCAGCAGCACCAGTAGCAGCATAGGGACTCATTATTTAAGTGGTAATATGACTGGCAAGGGTGGCTTGTTTTCCTAGAAAGCTCTGCTGTGCCACAATCTGGCCATGAACACAGCAATACAAGCAAATATTGCCTCTGAGAACAACACAACAAGCTTTCTGCTCCCAACAGAGAACAATCAAGATGCTTATTGATGACCCAAAACTGATTTAATTCAGGAGCCATCGCCCCTGGTCTGCATTAATGCAGAGGACCACCCCCACTCCCATTCACTCTGCCTGTTTCTCACTTTATTAGAATCTTATTTCTTTTTACAGCTCATCTTTAAAGTTGAAATTGACCTATTTCAGACTCGGCATAGTAACTGCTGAAGTGCAATGTGCAGCTCACTGAATGAAAGGGGTGACATCATCAAGCTGTCGCTCTTCCGAGAGACACGCACCAGTCTCTTTAATGTTGGTGCAGAATGTAGGTCAGGAAAAGTTTGGTTCCACTGGATCTGAGCCTCGTGGATCTGCATTGGCATAGGTTTGGTTTCAGTGTTGGCAGGGATGCAAAGGCTAGGTTGGAATATGCCAAGGAGGAAGATAGATTAGATGTAATGAAATTTGTAAACATCTTTTTACTGTACGCTGCCTTCAAGGGTGAAAAAGGGAAGGGTTTATTGATGTACAAAAATATACGACAAATGTTATTACTTTGAAAAAAAATATATCAGAGGGCTAAAATTGGTACGACTTACAATGAAATAAACCCTACCCTGACCTGGTTTGACCCTGACCCCCCCCCCCCCCCCCCCCCTCTTTCTCTCTCTCTCTCTCTCTCTCTCTCTCTCTCTCTCTCTCTCTCTCTCTTTCTCTCTCTCTCTGTCCACTATCCAATATAGGTGACATTGAAATACAACAGCAAGAATGCAGGGAGCAATCAGCACTGCAATGAATTGCATTGTATGTGGAGGTTTTATATGCAAGAAGGAAATGCAAGACTAGTGTTAGAAATGTCTCCCACTTCCCTTGCTCCTGATAATTGTTGAGGCGCAATGTTTACTCACACATATACACAGCTTGTTGGTCTGCTGGTTTAGTGCCGTCATGAGTCCTTTTGCTTGGACTTCATTTCTTGGTAGTTCTTATCTGCTCAGTCAGTCGTTGGAGCTTAATTGTATGAGAATGAGGACCTGAGTGAAGACTGTTTATTCTAGGCTGAC
>CM042319.1:24159435-24204435 GCA_023566125.1 Zingel zingel
TCTACTTTAATTCAGACATTGAAAGCAAAGTAGTTTCCCTTAATTATCCTAACAATGAACACTTATGTCAAACAGTGTGTGTTTTGTGTCTGTATACTTCTTGTTGTATGTCGTGTGACTGTCGAAGATTAGATGTATAAAATACTGTCCTAAGACCTAAGTGTTGGATTTAATTTAGCAGCTCTACACTGAAATTAAAGAGTGCATAGTATGTTTTGACACATTGGTGCACTGAACCACTCATTTAAAATGATTTGCTTAACTACAGTGTACATTGTATATCCCTCAGGCTAGCTGGTATTATTATAAACACATTTTCTTATAAGTGTCTTTCTCTGACTCCGACATGGAATTGATTTTTATAAATGGTTGTAAGTTAACCACAAGCTCAATGAACTGGTTGAATACTTGAACTTCTGTATATTACTTACATTTCTGCATTGGGTCTGACAGACATAGAATTGTAAAAGTAATTTATTTCAATATAGTGTAGTTATATTGGTTCAGTATTTAAAGGAAATATATGTTTTACAGTCCTAATTGTAAGTTATAGCCTCTCAATTGTAACTATTTGCTAATCCTTTCTGTTTAATATCTTTGAAAATTAAATTCCTTTGGCTTTTGACTGTTGTTGAGACAAAAGAAGACATTTTAAGATGTCAGCTTGGACTCTTTTTCACTACTACCTGACATTAGACCAAATCGAATGAAGGAGACAATAATGAGCAGTATAATCGATAATGAAAATAATCAATAGTTGCAGCCCTACCTATAACCTGCTATTATGTCTCAGTGAGATGAGGAATAATAATGGTTTTAGATTTCTAGCCTGCTTCATTAACCTCTTAACATGCAAGGGCTTTGCTTGTGGGTCAGTCATTATAAACTCATGCTGTGCAGCCAAACATTGCTCAAACCCACCAAACTTTAGTGGAGATCCCAAATGTCCCCAATACAAGTGAATCAAGTTGGATATTGGAGAAATTGTTGAGTCTTGGTGCAACAACAAAAGAACTGGAACAAGCTGATATAGGACTGACATGATGCTGTCAGACAATGTGACACAAGGTGATTTTAACAACTATAAAGCTAGATATGGATAAACAAAAGGGGATATTTTCAGCTAGAAGAGAGATATTGTCATATCATGTGAAATAAATGTGGTCTGAGAGTAGGGCTGGTCAGTATATCGATATTATATCGATATTGATATATGAGGCTAGATATCATCTTACATTTTGAATATCGTGATATGACACAAGTGTTGTCTTTTCCTGGTTTTAAAGGCTACATTACAGTAAAGTGGTGTGCTTTTCTGAACTTACCAGACTGTTCTAGCTGTTTTTATTTGCCTTTACCCACTTAGTCATTGTATCAACATTACTGATGATTCTTTATCTAAAATCTCATTGTGTAAATATTTTGTGAAAGCACCAGTTGTCAACCCTATAATATCGACATCCATGTATTTGGTTGAAAATATTGCAATATTTGATTTTCTCCATATCGCCCAGCTCTGTCTGAGAGTTACAGCAAGACATTGACTTAAGGTATTACTTAACCATTTTGATGTACTACGTTTCAGAAGGTGTTTAGTGTTTTAAGCCCCCAACGTCGCCTTCCAGGCAGCGCTGCCTGGACGGCATTAGGATTAGGTGCTTTGAAGTCAACGGTTGCAGCGCTCCCTGCAAGGCAACGTTGGGGGGTTAAAACACCATCGAGCATTTCAACAGACTCTACATTTTCTCTGTCCGTGTAATAACTGTTTATGTAACTGAGGGAAAGCTCAGCCCGGGGCATGACTGCTGGCACACAACCAACTGTGTGCCATATTTAGAGAAAAGGTAAACCGCGCTAACACCTAATATAAACAGCAGCAGTGCTTTAGTTTTGCCCTCCAACCACAGCAGCCACCTCAAGCTCGTCCACTCTGTCATGTATTAGCTGTAACCACACTCCTCTGTCTTAGTAGACCCATTTACACACTGCTGCTGCAAGGCAATAGGTGCTCAGGGGGATGTTTGTTGTGTGAAAGATTCTGTGAGAATGTGTAAGCACATTTGCATGTTGATTATGTCTATCCAACTAGCCGTAATCAGGGAGGAGGTTTTTCTCACAAGGACCAGCAGTGAGACTTACTTGTGTCGCTGTGGCTGCTATGCAACACAAAATGGGCCAATAGCATGCAAGATACAGTATCTATTTAGTATAAGCTGAGCTAATGCAGTGCCTGTTGATAACATGCCTTTTTTGGAGCGGGGCAATTCCTTGGCTTTCGGTATTGCTGCTTGCAGCTTTCGGGAGACCCGCTCATCCAAATAATTTCCCAATCGACATTCCGCTTTCTTGGGTCCTGGGTAATGCACCTGCCATGACATAGTTGTGTCCCCTCACAATGCTTACAGCTAGCTATCTGGGACCACGCTATTTCCGGGAACAAAAGCGTTCATTTTGAAAGTCACATGGCTGATGCTTTAAATGCTTGAGTTTGCTACAATGTAACATCTCTATTTGTCTCTATTTGTTTATTTTTCATCATCTGTTCTTGAATGTACTGTAGTGAGCGATGGAGAGCTTGCTGTACCCAGCATGTCGTTTGGCGGTGTAACCGGTAATTAGGGTCCCCTCACAATACACTACCCAGTGTGTACATAATGCACTAATATATGTGTCCCGCAGATCTCAAGAGCTTGCACTTGGCACTTCCTTGGGTCCTCAGTAATACACCGCCAAGTGTGAAGTCAATTGGATGAACGGTTGTCAAGAAAATTGAAGACAAACATACAGAGACTCCTTCCATTTTAGTTAGATATTCTGGAATAAGAAAATAAGTTAAGTTAAGCAAGACTAAGAGCCTAAAGCCATGCTAGAGGCTCCATGAGGCTGTACTTTGGCACAGCGATTCTTTGAGCTAAATGCTAATGTCAACATGCTAACAGGCTGACAATGCTAAAATGTGGATGTTAAGCATGTTCATCATCTTACTTAAGCATGATAACCAAAGTATTGCACAGCATTTATTTTCACCTGATGATGGCACTAGATGAAAACGTTAAGGATCACAAAATTATTGCAATTCATCCTGAGGGAACATGAATGTGTTTAGCTAAATGCCATTGCAATCCATCCAATAGTTGTTAAGACATTTTACTAAGAACCACAAATGTGAACCATGTGGTGTAAAAGGCAGAGGATCACCAAAGTGAGTAGGGTTTATCCTCTTGGCACCATAAACGTTTGTACAAAATTTAATTTGAAGCCATTCAGTAGTTGTTGAGATATTTCAGTCTGGTCCAAAGTGGTGGCCGGTCGACATTGCCTTCCCAATAGAGCCACTAGCATGACTAAAAATTAACAAGAGAAAGTCAGTAGTTCCTTTATTTGCTCAACCAAACAAGATGAGCTGCTAATGCTGTGGTTAAATGATGTCTCTTTGAGTAAAAGCCACATCTAGTCAGCACCTATTTCTTCAGAAGCCACTCAGTGAAGCAATTTGTGGTGTTCACATTCCATTTAGCTGCTCTGATATTCATGGTGCCATCAGCCAGCCCTGTCTCCTAATATGTTATTTATACCATTCATATTTACTACTAATGGTCTAATACTTGTTGAAGGAAACATAACGTTCCACATAGAAGTAGACAGGGGGTCAGGGTGGATGAAGACTGGGGTATGCTCAGTGTGTGGTCAGGCTACAAAAACACAAAGTTAGGGAAGAACATGGTTTTGGTAAAAGACCATCAGTGTGTCCAAAATCCATACGACAAACTATAAATTATAAATTATAAGCAGGTTTTGGTATATTCTTTATTAGTAGTATATTCTGTCAAACCAGACAGAATGGATACTAAATACCCTTGATTTTTGACTGTGCTGTTAATGGATACTATTTTTCGACAATGCAGTGTACAAAGGGAAATGGAAGAGCAGCTCACAGCTGAAATAAATGAAATAGGTGTGGTGAAACAGCCCCAGAAAGATCTTGCAAAAATAACTATCAAAAAAGTATTACATCTTAAGAAAGACATTTTGACTTCGATTTGTGAAGCTTAAGCAGTGACAAAGTAGTAGAAGTTGCAGTTTGATGAACGTCTGATGTTGCAGATATTACAAGATAGTTTCACTTCTTGTTCGTACAAAGCACTTAAGCATTTTTTGTTTACTAACTGCTATTATACAATAGTACGTAGTTGTGAGGGACACAACACTTGATCTTTTCCTAACCTTACTTAAGTGCTTTGAGTTGTGTAAACATAACCATGAAAACATTAGTTATGCTTACATTGCTATCAGATGATAATTGAAGGTGAAATTAATTATGAGGGAACATTTTGAAGATGCATTCAGTATGACTATTTTGTGACTCTGCAGATATGTTCATTAAAACATTCTCTCAATATGTTGATGAAGACAAATCAGCCAATCATTAAATGTACACTCTGACCTTTCATGCACAAGGTAGAGAAGATGTGGGCTTGCGGTGGACAAACCAATGAAAGTAGCATGGAATCCAAGCTGTATCCAAACACTAAATGTTTATGTGTGCCTCCAGCATGTAAAAATCAGCCTTAACCTATCACAAAATAGATTTACCCTGATCAGGCCATTTTGTGATGAGCCACCTGGTCTCAGTGTCACAACCATCAGGTGGAATAATTATCCTGTTAACCAGCTCCAGCATGCCACCTGGACACTGCCAGACACAAGATGGAAGTTGTAGTTTAAGATGCTAGAGTAGATTTAAATCTTGTTTGGAATAAAACAGTCACACACTAACTGCTAGACATTTCATTTTCAACAGGCAGGGCGAGACGCACTCAAAATCCAATTACTGTCTGGAGTTCAACTGTCAGAGCAAATGTATTAGTTTTCTCCCTTTCTTCTTATCAATAACTACAAATAACTAGAAATAATATTGTTTACAGAAGTAGGACTATTTAATAAAAGTAATCATCTGAACTGTGTTTGAACAACAGTTCAAAAACCAAAGATATTTAATTTACAATGATACAAAAGAGAAAATTAGCAAATAATTACAATTGAGAGGCTATAAGGCTGAGATTTAAACAGCCTGCAGCGAAAAGTTGAGACGGATCAACTTTTGGAAAAACGCAACCGCAACACGCTGCGGTGGCCAATCATGTAACCACCAATCAGACCTGTCAGTCATTTTGAGGTTGTGTGTGATTACCCTACAGTAAACACCACGGTCTATCGCTGCCATAAGAAAGGTTAAAAAAAACAAACTATGAGGCTACAAAACAAAACACACACACTTAACTGCCCAGGGGTCCGTTTCAAGAAAGCAGGTTTAGTGAAAACTCTGAGTTTGTTAACCCTGAGATGAGGGAAACTTCAGAAAGAGAGGTAACTTAACCTCAGAGTCAGTTACTATGGTAACTGAGTCTGTGAACCTAACCTAACCTCAGTCTCCTCCCTCTGAGACAGCGCTCATTCATTTCCTCATTCATTCATTCAGTCTGTATCAAGCGCATTTAGCGCAGTTTGTTATTGGCATGAATAAAAAAAGTGTTTGTTTACTGTGTTAGGCAGACTATAAAACTTTTTTTTTTTTTTTCCTCAAAACATGGCATTTCCTTTTGTCGACGATCCCGTTGATGAAGAAGCTGTATTACTTCACAGGGAGTTTATCATACGTCAGGAGATGATATTGAGGCCCCGACTATAGATGCATTTTCATTTCCAGATACTAGCCTACCTATTTGAGCGGTATCGTTTTTCTTCACAGTCCGTCAGATATGTATGCTTACATATCCTGATTCGTCCTCATATCACTAATGTCACCCATCGTGGACACGCTCTTACATCCCAGCAGATTATTTGTGTCACATTACGTTTTTTTTGCAAACGCCAGTTTTCTTTACAACAACATTGGTGATGCGGAGCATTTTAGTAAAGTCACTGTATAGCAACGCGCCGTCAGAAGAATGTGACTCGCTCTGAAACATTTTTTAAACGTTGTTGTAGTGTTCCCTGGACACAAACCAGTAAGAGACATTAGAAAAGGTATCCACAGTATTGCAGGTGAATGATGTAAACCCTTTGAAATAAAAGATTATGAATTACAATTCTGTTAATGATGGTGCTACAGCTTCAGAATGGGGTTAGTAGGCCTAGGACTTTTTCGCCCGCATGATTGCACCTAAGTGAAATAGATTATAGGTTCAATACCATTTCATCAGTAATATTATACTTATGATTAAATATTATATTAATACACTATACTTACGCATTTACTCTAGCAGCAATTTTCTCCCATGCAAATTCTCTCTTTTGCAGCAGCCGCTGTGTTGCATTTTAAATAAAATATATGTTCAAACTCGCTGTTTGTGCACATGAGTATTTCCGCCGACCAGTTTGTTTGTGGTGGTTGTTAGGGTTAGGTACCGTTTGGATTTTTACGATTCCGATGCCGAACCGGTACTTTTAAAACTATTCTGATTCCTAAAAAACTGAAAAAAATTACATCAAAGAAAGGCTCTTTTATAGAGTTTTTTCTTAATTGAAAATTATTTCAATTTAACAATATATTAACGTTTTAAAGTACTTAAATATATATAATAAGTAAACCTAAGTCACCTAACACACAACTACAATAATTTAACAATAAATAACAGTTACACTATTAACAAGTAACAACAAAATAAATGTTGAGTTGGTATGCTAACTAAACCAGCTTCAAACTTTAGCAGTTCTTTTGCATAAAACTGACCATATTTGCCTTCTCTGGCAAGATAAGACACCTCTCCTGACTAATGGCATGTCCTGCACAGGAGAAAACTCTCTGAGATGGTGTTGAAGAGGCCTGGACACACAGGGAGGAGTTTGAAAGGGCAGACAATTTGGGGAGGCTGTCCGCTTCCCCCACCACCAGGCTAAAGGGTCTTGTCCTGAATGATAGACTAGCAGAGCAAGTGTAATATGTTTACTAGCGATCACGTGCAGTGAATGGTTAATATGCTTTTACGTCTGTTTTGGTAAGCCCAGAGGGAAAATATGGCATTTTAAAAGTATTCCACATTTACGATAGCTAGCTAATGGTAGACTACAGAGAAAGTGTGATATTTTTATGTCCGTTTCGGAGCGTGTAAAAAAAGCCGTCTATCAGCAGTGATTGTAGAGTGCATGTCGCACTTCACACCGCGAGCAGGCACGCACGCCACTCGGCGGAAAAGGGAGAAAGAAAAAAAGAGTCTGCCGCTGTCCGGAGCGACAGAGGGAAAATATTTCAGTCGACACATTAAGTGGAACCAAAATAAGGAACCAAAATTTGCGTTCTAATCAGGTCTGAATACTACCGTTTGCGTAGGAACCGGGTTCCATAGTGGAACCGGGTTTCGGTACCCAACCCTATGTGTTGGTGTTGTATGAAAGCAAAGAATACAGGTGAAAATTAGTTTTCTACAGTAACTCTGTGGAAGTTAATTTAACTGGTTAGTCTCCAATGAACAGACAAAAAGATCAAGAGAACCACTTAAGTTACGCTGGATGTTGCAGTGTGTATCTGTTTTGTAACGTAATGTTCTGCAGAAGCTTGATGCCTGTAGGCAACCACAACAGCCAAGTGTTGAAGCCAGTGTGAAGGTGCTTAACATGCAGTTCATCACATGACCTAAAAAAGTTAGGGTTAGGGTAAGTTAAAATTACCTTTTTATAGTGTTTTTTACATTCAGTGTTTCTTACAAAACTGCATTGAGTTTATTCTTGATGCCTAAAGACTGTTGAATGCATTTCCTTCCTCATAAAACATTTCCAGTGCCGATTCTTGGAAGAATCTGAAACCAATGTTGTTTACATCAATGTGTGCTAGTCAGCAGTTCTTTTTTGCTTTTGTTGGCCCAATGCTACATTTCTTAGAAAGTTACTGCCACTTTTATACAGTATCACATTACCTGCTTACATGGATGTTCTTGGATTCTCAAAACAAAAACCGCAAAGAGTACATTTAACATCAGAAAACTCAGTTTTAATTATGCCTCTACGCATGCAACAGCCGTGGCCAGAGGAATTATGCTTTTTCAGGTTGTCTGTGTGTCCCATTTGGTTGGCATAACTCAATAAGTCACATGCTAATTATGGTAACATTTCACAGAAATGTCTAATAGGATGAATGATGACATTTTATATACAAAAGGTCAAACCTCTGTCATAATGTTCAAACATGGATGTAGCCTGCAACTTGACTGGTTGGCGGAGGCATACAACTGCGAGGCAATAATTCTAGTTTGTACTGACTTAAATAGGAAATACCACAACCTCTCTTAATGAATACAAAGTCGACACATTTGACATAATGTTTACGTTAGGGGATTAAAATGTGCCTTGGCAGCAGTGTTGGGGAAGTTACTTTTAAAAAGTAGTGTTTGCTCGTTACTTCTTAAAAAAGTAATCAGTTACTTTACTTAGTTACCCCCTATGGAAAGTAACTTTTTACTTTACTCGTTACTTTTACGTTACTTTTAAAAGCAGGGGTCTCTGGCAGAGACTGAAGTTAATTATACAAAAACTATCCTTGACCATAAAGCCAATCTATGGTTTATCAGTGAAGTGTCTGAACTACACTGCAGACTGGATTCTCTACTCACAGAGTAACGGCTGATTCATTATGAACGAGTCCAGCGCGAGTTGAATGCACATCAGCAGGTCATTGGCGTTACACAGTGTTAGTGTATACTATGTAATGTCTGTAGCGACTCGTACCGGTCGCGCAGCCACGATGGTCTGTGCATTGTCGTATGCAGCCTCTTTTCTGTAAATCCTTGCATGTCCGTGAAAAGTAACGTTGCGCCAAATTGAAAAAGGAACTACGTTTCGTTACCAAATTTTCAGTAGTAGTGCGTTACACTACTTTTTACTCAAAAAGTAGTTACGTTACTGTAACGCGTTTGTAACGCGTTACACCCAACACTGCTTGGCAGTTGTTTAGAAACTTGATTTTTCACAGGCTATTGAGGCCAGTAATTCAGTTTTTCCTGCCTGCCTCTACGACCTGTAAACAGCCAATCACAAGCATTACAAGAACTTGCTGCATGCTTATTGGCTCATTTTTGTATACTCCAGAGGCAATTCGGTCGGTTCCTAAAAAGTATTGGTACCCAGCCCTGTCACAGTCAGCTCTCATGGCTGCCGCTTGTTTGCCTCACCTCAGGTCCACCCCACACTCCAACTCTTTGGCTTAAAGTTGGATCATTTGGCTTCTGATTCACCTGACCAGATGAGAAGAAGCGTAAATCTAAACTCCAGGCTTCAAATAGTCCCTTTAGTAATCCATTGGTGATGTTTCAGACACTGTGTCTATGTTTGTCTACAGTCTGTGTGCTCATAACATCCCAACTGCGTCAGCTGTCTGATAGAGCCTCTCATTAAGATCTCACCCAGCTCTGGCTGTCAGTACAAAGGCAGTTACAGCGAAAACATCTCCTTCATATGCAAGCCTCTGCCAGATAAGCGAGAGACGATCTATTTTCATGAAACCAAGCATTTTACTAATTTGAGTGAATGCACTGGAACAGTGTTCAAAGCAGAGCTGTGATTTGCGGCCGCTTTCTCATGAGAGAGGAGGCCAGTTCTGTTGGCAGTAAGATGAGCTGCTGATTGCATAGCTTGTTCCGCCCTCCACAGGCCTCTCCGATGGAGAGTATTACTGGACAACAGCCCTCTGAAAGTACATAAAGATTACTGAGCTGAGCACATTAAGACAGACCACACAAACAGCATTACTCACCTCCCAGGTAGCAGGATGGCAGCAAGTGGGAGAGAGGGAAACAGAGAGCGTAAACAGACTTCATTTATTCTAGCTGTCTCCAGATCTAAATTGGTATTATGAATTGCAGTGTGTTTGTACACGGATGCCAACTCTCACACTTTTGGCATGAGGCGCCCACTTTTAGACTCTGTCTCATGCTCACACTGCTCAAATAAATATCTTGTGAGGAATCCACAAAGCTCACTCCTTAAAAAAATATAGTTATGCTGGTTAAATAGGCTTTTTCTGCACACAAGATAAAGTCTGAACATCAGACTTTTATCCATATTTCAGCACCAATTGTGTTCCATAAACATTACAGATCTTAAAACCACAAAACACATTTAATTTATGTTTAGTTTTGCCTCATTCACTTTGCTCAATGTGTCTTAGTGTGATTAGTGATGAGTCTGTAACTTAAATCAGATTAATGAGGCTCACTAGTAATCCCTCATGGAAAAAGTACTATGGTATTACCATGATAATGGATGGTTTTACCATGGCACTTCCCATGGTACAAGCAATGTACCATGGTAATGGCCTATATGCACCAGCACTGTGCCATGGTACAAAAAGTGTACCGTTGAGGGGTGGTGGTGTGTAGTCTTTTTTGGGAAAAAAATGACCTATGTCAATTCTTAGTTCCAGCTTCAGTCTTTTGTCTGATGCGTTAATAGTAGGGCTGTCAATCGATTAAAACATGTAATTGAATGAATTACATACTCTGTAATTAATTAATCTAAATTAATCACATACATAATTAATGGTGCCTGAACCGATACTTTTTAATAAAGTTAAAAAAAAAGAAAGGTACTAAACAACAGTTGGCGACATTAAAGAACTTCTTTATTGCTAAGGCCATATGGTCAAAATTAAATGATTTAATAATAATGTAATGACTATAACAATAACTTATTTCACTAGTAAATTGCTGTTGAACGACAAAAACAACCAACAGATGGGAAAAGGACATTTAACAATAACTTTGAATGCACCACAAGGCTGTAAATTACCAGTTTCAGGGAACGCACCGTCTGTGTTTTACCGATGACGGCAGCTGCAGATTGTTACACCCCGGTGTTGAATCCTCTACAGTGAAATACAGACAAACTTTAGCTGAGTATAGTGTTAACTAGCTAGCGGTAGGCTAACATTAGCTGCTGTTGAGTATAGTGTTAACTAGCGTCATGTGCAGCAGTGTTTGTGTTACCTGTATTGTCTGTTTCAGAGCATCAGAGAGCAGAGCAGACATATCAGTGGAACCAGATTTCGGTACCCAACCCTATTCAGGAAGAAGATTTGTATAAGTAAATGTTCCAATCAATAATCCAGGCAGCACATTCTCGTCCCCCTCCTTCATTTTACACTCGATGGTGGCTAGAACGGCTCCGGGTCAAACGTCAATATGGAATGGATTAATCTGCGTTATTTTTTTTAACGCGTTATTTTTTCTCAGATTAATTAATCAAAATTAACGTTACACAGTTTGACAGCCCTAGTTAATAGAGACCGATATCTTGCCTGACAGGCCTACCTCCACTAACATTATACTTCCTAGACCCCACCACCACAAAACAAAACAACTCTCACTCAGGCTGGTTGGTGAAGGTTTATAGCTAGATATCTGCACAAAACATACAGTAGGCTACACGTTTGTTGAGTCATCATGCAACAAATCAACATTTTAAAGATAATGTACAAATGTGAATCCGAAGATTCCATCAAAAGCCCATCACACCAGACAGTGAAGTATTTGGTGCTTGAGACTTTGAGACATAGTGACTACTCGCAGGGCTTGTTGGTTCACTACTGTAATGAAATAACTGTTTTTTGGCAGCCTTTCAAAAGAAAGCATGATGAAATCGGAGGATAAACCAGCAGAACTTGCAACCCCAATCATAAAGTTGTGTAATGTATAATACAGAAACCATGCAATTTAATATTTTGGCGGGTAAAAAATATGCTTTTTTCATCTACATGCCAACTTGGCCAGTGAGTCAAACATTTATTTCGTATTAGTGTTGTAGTCTAATCACCAACTGTCAAGTCTTGAGTCCCCAGTGTTCGAGTCCGACTCACCAAAGAAGAGTCTGAGTCGAGTCACTATTACCTGAGTTTGAGTCTGAGTCGAGCCACAAGTCCAGAGAATAGCGACACAAGTCCGAGTCCATGACTCGACTACTCCATCACTGCCTATTACACATGAAAATAGTCGAAAACTTCATCCAACTTCCGAGTCCGATTTCATAAATCCTCGAGTCCAAGTCATCAGTGTGCGAGTCCAGTTTGAGTCACGAGTCCGGAAAATAATGACTTGAGTCAGATTCAAGTCCGAGTCCAGGACTTGAGTACTCCATCGCTGTTTCGGATTCTGTTTATACTCCAACAGAGGAGGTTAAAAACAGCTGCATCGAGTAGCACAGCTAATAAGTGTCATACATCCTCCATTTTGGACTCTGCTCCCAAAGGTCAGCAGTGTTAGGACAACTTGACATTCTTCAACAGCGCAAATGTACATGTCACATTTCACCAACGTTGAACTTGATGCAAAACAGCGCAGATTTTCTGCACCATGGGGAAACCTTATATGTGGTCCGCAGCAGGCTTATCCTCAACACAGCAAAGATGTCCAGTTTAAGCTCTGTAGATCCAAGCTTTGTGATTTCAGGAGTTACTATAATTGACCACCTCTGACTGCCAAGCAGAAGCCTGTTGGCATGAGCCCAAGTGAGCCAGCCTGCACATCTGAGCGTCTGGTGATGCAAATATGGCGGACTGCTGATTATCTTTTGCCTTCTTTTTTTCAGAATGCGGGAGAGGGACCTACAGAGCATGTGCAGAAGGGCGCTGCTGCTGACTGTCTGTATGGTGTCTCTGTGGGGACAACTGACCAGTGCATCGTCACACAGAAGCCACATAGGTACAACACTGCATGTGTTCCTTTTTGTTATTTTCTTCAGGGTATCATGACCAAACCAACCAAAGTCTGCTACTACTGGCTGATACTAACAGCTTAACTAGAGAAGCTGAGGATTAAAGAAAATTACTGGTGTTTTATTCATTTATATTGTCCCTATTAAAGTCATTGCCCATGAAAAGTCTAAAAAAAATAGTTCTTGATGTATTGTGGAAAGTAATGGGGGCTTTTGACTTCCAGGAGGACAGGAGCATCAAACTGGCTAAAAGGATAGGGTAGGTTAGGATAGTTATCTCATGCAGAAAGAAAAACAAACTAAGAAATTATATATACAGATCTGACATTATCATTTAAGTGTCTTGCTGAAAAGACTGTAATTACTTAAAAATCGTTGAGAGAAGACGGAGCATTTCTCATTAATTGTCCCTGCACACCTACATTTATGTAATTTTCCCAGGGATTTAAAACCTCATCCATATATGGGGAGTCATTAAACCGACTCTCTATGTTCCTTTTCACTGCTTTTTGAAAAGGTTTTATTAAAACTAACTGGGAAAAAGCTCCTAAAAATAGAATTGTTTTTTTTTTTATAGACATTTTTTTTTAAACCATAAATCATCACAATAAGACAGTAAGATGCATCATACTGTAACACATACGATACAACTGAAGTTCTCTCACTGAATAAACACACATCACAATAAATTCTTTACAGCAGGTCAAGTCGCATGTGTTGGCCACAGTTCATCTCACTGAAACCAATATAATTAGCCGAATCTTTTTGGTTTCGCTGTTCACCAGCAAAGCACAGATGTACTGTAAGGTTGCATTTTGGGCAGTCATGCAAGTCAGTCTGTGCATACATTTTTGTGGCAGGGGACAAGACCTTTCAAAGTGATTTCCCTTAAGGAGAGATGGCCTGATCCCTGGGTGTATCGGTAGAAACTGTGACTACACATTGAAATAATGAGCCTTATTCCACTGGAGGACAAACAGCACCCAATGGCTGGAGGGAAACTGCTCCACATTAGCTGAAAACAGCAACACGAGCAGCAAACGACTTTGATACGGCATCAAAATCCAGAGCCGTGACAGGGTAGATAGACTGCACATAATATGAAACAAAGCGCCTTGCTGAGTGTGTTTCAAATCAAGTTGAAGAAGGCGGAAGAAAAAGCTGGGACAGTATAATTAACTCTCTGTCAGCCTAATGTTTGACTTCACCAGCTGCTGAATCATTTTACCATTTAGCTAGCCAGCTTCATTTCAGATTTACCTACTCACTACAGTTTGAGTATGAGTTAGGGAATATTAAGTAAGTAATATGTTATTGTTCATTTTTAATTGATTGGCCTGCAATCCACACTATGTATTATTACTATAAAGTATACATTATATACTAATCTTCACATCTTCACATGCTCAAGAAAATATACTTTGCTGCTTTCTACTAACATGAAAAAGAACAAGACATGTGCCCAGACATCAATTTAACAGCAACTTTAAAAAGCCGCTGATGTAAAATTTGAAAAGTTATCAGGAAAATCAAGAAGCTACTACTCAGGATACTACTGAATGTTTTTTGTTTCTGAGATGTCAAAACCCTGTCAAAATAAGTGTGCAATATGGATGTGGAATAGACCTCAACAGTCCCGCCCACAGCCGACTCCGGAAGTAAAAATTCCATTGATTTTCTCCATAAGAATTTAGAATATCAGTCATAATGTCTAAACCATCTGAGGTAGACTCACCCCGAGCTACGAGGTTGTGAAACGAAGGTTTCTGCTCCTGTAGAAGCTAGAAGTCCGTATGAAATCAACCTTGTTTTAAGAAAAACATGTTTTATCCACGATCTTATGGAGAAAAACTACACTACCCACAATCCTAAGGGTAACAGTAACATCTCTGATTGGTCCAACCCGCTGTTATACCATAGAAATGTTTACCGTACCCGCGACACCCCACGAACGGCTAGAGTGAGCTTCTACCATTGAAGTCTATGATAGTTTCTGTACATGGTCTTGTACCTTTGCCTTTTTTGCCATTTTCAAAATGTTTTTTTGAACCGAATCAAATGTGTTATGCTCACTATTAATCTCGTAGCTGGTTGGCTTGGTTCCAGACTTAAAAGTCTATATATAAGCAATTTTCGAAACGTCAGTGAAACAATTGAGAAACACTTCCGCAGTCAGAGCCGTAAAAAAGTGGGCGGTCACTGTTGAGCTCTATGCAGTGTGTATAGCTCAGCATCTTTTGCGACAGTAAAAAGCACCTTCTCTTACCCTTTTCCTCATTAAGACATTCAAGAAATATGAGATAAAAATATACTATAAAGTAAGCGGGCATGTTCCCTGTTCACATACTGGTGTGTACTTTTGTTTTTCATGCTTCCATCTAGGCCCCAGAGTTTACATTAAGGGAAATGCTACTACAGCACAAAATTATATGTTAGACAATACTTTACATTCGTGGTAACAATTTGGGAAATGCTCTTTCCTGTTTCAACACGACAATGCCTATGTGCACAAAGTGAGGTCTATAAAGAAATATACTGACCCTAAACCTTCTACCTAAAAAAAATTGGAACACCAATTGCTAGTTGGGCCCTATCAGCCAACATCAGTGGTCGACCTCACTAATGCTGTTGTGGCTGATTGCAGCCTGACTCAGAAGTCTTGTGTAGAGCCTTCTCGGAAATGTGGAGGCTGTTTAAAGCAGCATGAATGGTTTTTGGTTTGAAGTGTCCAAGTGTCCACATACATTTGGTCACTGCAGCTCTACATCGTTAATGGGGAACCGCATGTTTACTTTTCACCTTCTCATGTGATAATTAAATCAATACATTCAATAATTTCTGAATATATTTGATGATTGTAGATTGACAGTAGATGGGTAAATCCCACGTTTGACTGCCAACATTTGTTGGATGAACAATTTAATCTCTAGGCTTACATCACAGTCTCTTTGGTTTTGTGTTTGTCCCGCTCTTGTGGTTTGTGCACTTATTCCTGTGATTTATTAGAAGAGAGAGAGGGAGCCAACACATGTAGGCTGGCCCCGTTCTCCCCGGGCTGCACTGACACTTAGGTAATCACGCAGCCTGTCCCTGAGCTACGGAGGTTAAGTCAAGGTGGGCCCAGTAAACAAACCTCTTTAGCCCTTCTGTTTATTGAGGTCGGGGCTTCGCCAAAGCAATTGAACCTTTCACCATAGTCTGACTGGAGCATGCTGAGTTTACAGCGTGCACACATAACCCCTGTAATAAGACCACTGCACCCCCCAGAACACCATCTGCATTCATTAACTAGTCATGAAAGAGTGGTAAGGGGGAGGAAGGGTGAGAGGAGAGTGGTCTGGATAGAGAGCGAGCATGATAACAAGTACCCTTCGGCTGTGCAATTTGTTTTGGTCCTGTCGATAGGATTTAGACTGATGATGTTACCAGGTCGAATGGCGGCCTAATAACTCAGCTATTTAGATACTTGGATACTTTTTTCTTAACATTATCTCACTCTGTCTCGTTTGAAAAACAGTAATCAAGCTTTCTGTGGGTTGTTGGTCAGTGTCTGTGAGGGCAAACGCTGAAATGTGGTAAAGAGGAAAACTGCCGTGAAAAATACATTTCCCACTGAGGCTATTTGATGCGACGTGGCAGCAGCTCCCCCTTTTGAGATGAAATCGCTCTAAGCAGTGCCGTTTACAGGTCGTAAACTCTGGTACACTTTTAAATATAAGGCATTAAGCCACATGGCTCATGGATAGCACCACAAATTGGAATCAAAATGACTTTGGAGCTCAGGTTTACGTTGGGTTTAAATCAAGGTCCCGTTCTATATTCACATGCACACAAAGGGCCGTGCTGCCTTATTAATAAGATGAAACTGTGCACTGGCTCTCATTTGAATTTAGTGGAATATTTCCATATTTGCTTATGGTAGAGACTTCTAAAAAAAGTGTGATGCACTCAAATGGCTCATTCTCAAGCTGATTTTCATGCTTCAGGGGATTTTTTTTTGTATTCTATGCAAATTGGCTTTAACTTTTTTCCCCTTTTCATTTTCAGTGTTTCATATTAGGAACAGACTGATTCTCCGAAGCCCGAATGAATGGCAGAATCGAACAATCATTTAAAAAATTTTCACCCAGTCAGATTTGGAAAAGATCCCATTAATAAAATGTGTACATTTTAATATGCTTAGTAGATAAATTAAAATGGTTCCCTGTGCCATCCTGGAGGAGAAAAGGCTGTGAAGAGAGCTTTTCATGCTTGATAGGTCTTGATGAAAACCAGGCAGCAAAGTTATTTTTCAAGTGTTTAAAGGCTTAGATTATTTTAGTTCACAGTTTATACTGCATGGTGTCTTCATGTTATGCCTAACCAATGTTTGCTTTTTTCTTTATTAACATTTTCTATGGAGCCTCAAAACTGACATAACTGTAGTAAAAGATAACCACGCAAGTCAAACCTTCTGACCTTTTACACAATTTTATCGGTTCCAGGGTTCTGTGTTTTTTAACAAAATATATTTTGAAGGTCAGCAGATATCAGTGAGAACACATAGTCACTGCGAGATGAAGAGAGGGACCAAAAAGAGGCCAATAGAGGAGGAAGGAGAATCATCAGATAAATTGAGCCTGACTAAATAGCAATCCACTGATTTTTGTGGCTGTTCCACAGATCAGTTAGTGCCTCATTTGTCAGTTCACCAAAACAAATTAGGGCAAAACATTTCGGACACGGAAACATTTTGGGGGAAGATTTTGATTGAATCCAACTGGACCTACACAATGCATTTTCTACCTCATTATTTCTCATCAGGAGTTTCAGTACATGGGTTCCTCCAGTTTACTGGCCTGTAATGAGCCCTGTAATGCAGTATATCTCTGTTGTTACATCCGCCTGCTGCACACTCCACACAGCAGGTCAGCGTGGAACCCTTGCCCAGGGGGAGCCTGACATTATACCAAGCGGCAACAGAGCAGGTCACCCCCACCCCGGGGATGTGTGGGGATGCGGCTGCGGCGCATTCGTCCTGACATTTGGAGAGCAGGTGGATGGCACAATGGTAGACGGAGATAGCGAGTAGAAGGAGATTGAGATGGAGATGTGGGGCTGTTTGAGATGCACTGTGGGGATGACAGAGGTCAGCTCGCCCCATCTCCCGGTGGCAGCTCCCAAGATTAGAAAACCATCAAACGTCCTCTGCTATACGCATCTGAATGGCAGCTGTATAGATGAGCCATGAGTGGCTGTGTGTGGCCTTGGTTGTATCCTGTGTGTGTGTGTGTGTGTGTGTGTGTGTGTGTGTGTGTGTGTGTGTGTGTGTGTGTGTGGCTCTAGCAGAATAGAGCAGAGGGATTTGTGCTGAAAGAATGTCAATAGTTTTATTCACATGCTAAGAGGAAATCAGAGTTCACTCCAGAGATTTTTCTTTTTATCATGTGAGTAGTGATATAAAACAGAGAAGTAATTTTATACATCTGCTACGATTAACACTTTTAAAGGGAAATTCTGGTTTTATTCAACCAAAGTCCTATTTCTGCTCGGAGTCAGCCCATAATGACTGTGAGGACTGTGTGCGCTGTAAGTATAAACTGTACGTGTGTAAAAAGTACAAATAAAAACCCCAAGTGTCTGTCAACTGTCCGCCCTGTTGACCATGTCTGTTTCGGAGTCTTTACCGTAATTGTGTATGTATACAGATTTTTTTTCAATTTCCGATGCACTCACCTTCAGTTTCACCTCCAAATGAAGTAGACGAAATATGTATGTGATAATTCATCACACTAATTCATCCTATTTGATATCCTATATGTGTGTTTATTTTCCCCCCAAACCGAAATAGGCCTATAAATATACATTTTATCAAATCATCATTTGTAGAAATACATCTGAGAATGACAGGTTCATCTGGATAAACTGTATGCTTGTTTATGTCTGTCTGATTGACCACAATGTTGGCCAAGACGCAACTTGTAATAAACCAAATTTGTACTTAAAATCTCTGCATTTGTACTCCATGTGCTTACATTAAGGTAAATTCCCATCTGATCAGAGTTTTCAAACACTGACCGGGGCAACAGCTTGGAGTAAAATCTTTCTCTGCGTTCCATTGTCGCAGATAGGACCCATACTGTGTCAGAATCAGATATGCCAGCAATCTTCTATTTCCATTCTGTCTCTAATTACAGCTTAAATGTAAACCCATTATCCCTCTCCCCAATATGAGTTACCTCTAGCTATTCTGAAACGCAAAGAAATGAGGATTTTTGGATTTTGATAGAAATCGAAGGAGAGCCTGGTGATAACGATTTGAGCTGATGAATGCAATTAGTGGAGAACTGCTAACAGCATGGCGGTAATTGGGTCTTACAAACTAAAAGCCTGCCCTTACCCAGCAATTAGAGCAACCTCCTTTAAACTTAGTCAGTTGTATTGCTGTTAATGGTCTGTGCTTGGTTGAAGCTTAGCACTAGGAGGTAAAGTCCCCTTTCAAATTGGCCACATCTCCGTTCCTTGTCACAGGAGTTCTGTGGTCTGTTGAAACTTTAATGTGTTGAAGATTTGTTGAAGCGATTAATTTGTTAATGATGGTGATTCACTGCTCTACAGACTGTGTTATATGAGAGGCTGTTTGATACATGTTGCTACATTACATTAACTTTGGAATCAGTCATTTATTACAATTTATCATAAAGAGGAATGGTGCCATTGTTCAGCTTTCAAACATATTGTTCCTACGTTCTAGTATTGCTAATATCCAAGGAAGGAGGAGAAAGCTTATAACCAGTGTTGGGGAGTAACTAGTTACATTTAACGGCGTTGCGTAATTTAATTAAAAAATAAAGGTAACTATAATCCGGGGTTACTGGGGACAAAATGTGTAATTTAATTACAGTTACCTGAAAATGTTTATGATTGCATTGGGTGTTACATCTGAATATTTTCTTTAAAAAGCTAGGCTATATGTTGAATAATATAAATTGTGTTGCTTTGGATGTTTTTCATGTGCACAATGTCTTCTTTTGCAATTTCTAGCTGCAACCGTTTAGTAAAGTTTAGTCTTGCATTGCCAGACCTTCCTCCACAGCGCTGCAGATGAGGGTCTGGCTAGTCCACACAACATTCCGGGATGGGAGAAAAACGTGCTCTGGTTTATTGGCATTTCTTTAAACCAATCACAATTGTCTTGGGCCCTAAGCGCCGGATGGAGCCCCGGTGCCTCTGCAAAATAGCCTCGGAAAGGAACTTGTTTTGGTGGAACGTGTATATTCAAAAGTTGTTTTAGTTGTGGTACAGAAAACTCAGATTGGACAGATAGTCTAGCTAGCTGTCTGGATTTACCCTGCAGAGATCTGAGGAGGAGTTAACCATAGTCCTCATAAATCCACCAGAGTTTAAAATTCCAACACAAAGAAAGCGGAAGGTAATGGACATCCGGCCGAAAAGCGGGACATCTGGCGCAATTTCCGTCGGCACCAAGCAATCCCGGAAGTGGAACGTTGTGGATTTAGACTAAGTAAAGTTTGATTCTATTCTGATGTTTTTGATTGGTTCTCCTGTTTGAATTTGCAGCGCCACCCGTCTGACAGTTAAATTGCAGCATAATTTGCTTGGTGCATATCCAGTTTTTGTTTTGTTTTGTATGATTTAGATTCTCTGACCTCAGAATGATCTCATATTAAAAACAGATGCTGAATTCTGATTTTGTGGTGGCTGTTCTTCAAAATTGAAGTATTATAATCTTAATTCATGTGATGAAGGATTTGAAAAAGAGTTTGACAGTAGTCAGTGCTGAGTACTGCTGAGTAGGTTTAAACATTTGAAAACAATTAGAAATTTAGAAAAGTAATCAAAAAGTAATAATAAATTACATTACTTTGACAAGGTAATTGAAATAGTTACATTACTATTACATTTTAAATAGGGTAACTTGTAATCGGTAAACTGACATTTTCAAAGTAACCTTCCAAACACTGCTTATAACTGATGTACACTTTTTAGCACATGCTGCCTGAAGAAAAACATATACTATTTGCCCAAAGGCAAAGAAAAAACTTAACATGTACAGAGGAAAACTGTTTACTCAAACCAGAGAGAACTGGTTAAATATCAATAGACAGAAAGGTGGACAGTGCTAAAGTGATCGATTGGTGGTTTGGCCTGCACTCCCAGCACTGTGCATCCTGAGCATGTTTTAGCATGAATCCAAAAAATTATCTTAGTCCTCTCAATTTTTGTCAATAAAGTAGTAGCAGAATGTACACCAGCATGGAATCGCAGATTACATTTTTGCTTCCCTGATAGCTACCTTTTATAGAATATGTCAAGCTTACACATGTTGAATGAGTCGCCGTAAGACATTAAGAAGTATACATGCTAAAGTTGAGTTGTGTTATGCTAAATGCTCTACTAATGGTTTGTAGCTACAGGAGGTGTTTTCTTTTTGTGGCACACAGTATATGCCTATAAAGTGTATCAAAACAGTTTAAGTAGCTTCAAAGGAGCAGGCAGGGATGTCTGAGTCATGATGGAAACAGAAGCAGACAGGTGCAGCCATACTTAGAGAAGCCTAGGACGTGTTAGTGCAGAACCAGTCAGCTGGAGGACAGAAAGAAAGGCAGGCAAAGATCATAGTATTTCAAGTCATTTAACTTTTTATGGAAGTTTTTCATCTACACCATCAAGTTTGCTACAACAGAGCATCTTAACAAGTACATCAAAGTTCAACATACAGCATTTTCATATAAAGCAGGTGATACGGAGGAAGTGAGTCTGAACAGATTGTCTGGTAGTTTGAGGAGTTTACTAATTCACTTTTAAACTAGACTCCGAGATCTAAGGTGCCCCTATCTTATAACATATTTGAAATTTACAACCTGATGTCTGGACGGTTCCTGCGGTGCGTGGGGATTACAGATTTCAAAGATCATCAGCCACCTGCTTAGTTTAGTGAGTTCAGGCAGAAGAATCATAAATAAGATTCAGAAAGATGCAAGAAATGTATGTCTTTCTGGTGCTCCAAGTTACAAGTTACAAGAGGTTGACTCATTATGAATCAGTCCTAACACAAATTTGAAACTGTCCTAATCAGCTTAATTCAAACTGATTGGTAGTCAAGTTGTGCCAATTAATTAAGAGAGCACACTTTAAAAAAATAATACAGACACATGCTTTACAGAGAAGTTAAATACCTTTTTAGATAAATGATTTTCAAACTATAAGGCGAGTTGGGGGGAGGGGGGGCACATGTGAGGCATAGATACTGCGTGAATCGTCACGTTTTTAAATTTTCTTCAGTATCAAAGTAATTTGGTGCTAGTAGTCTGTACATCTAACTAGCTAATTCCACATTTTCCACTTTTAATAGTGCTAATTTTCCAAAATATAATTTTATTAGAGACTAAAAAAACATGTATCCTACAGCATTACTCACTGAATCAATATTGTGGCAACATTGTGCTTCCTGATTACATCCCCCAGCACATGGGATATTTATGGGACATATGAGAACTGTTGTTCAAAAACTAAAATTTTGACCGAGGGGGTCCACAATGCCAGACTTTGAAAATCCCTGTTTTAGATGAATAAATCCTAAGAATATATTCTAACAGCTTGCCTTGAGACAACGAGTTTGTCATGATCAATTGATATTCATCTTAAGGATTTTCTTTTTCCCTATGAGGGCTGGTTGTTGTAGCTCTTTCCAACAGCTTGACATCTGTCTCTAAATTGGCATATAGTTTTATTTCAAGATGTCTGAGAACATGTCGGCAAAGTTTTAATGTCCTCTCTAAACGCTAATTCTTTGTACTTACTATTACAGATTTGCAGCCCCTAATCCATTTGCCTTAACAACTGTCCCCTGAAACCTCTTTTCCATGCAGTTTGATTATGTAAATCCTAACAGACATTTATGAGTGCTCATCTGTAGTCAGGCGATGTTGAGAAGGAAGTCGTAGAGAAACTCGTCAGCTGTTTAGCCTTGGGTTTCCTTTTTTCTTTTAAAGTAATGCTACGCTATGGCCTGGTAGTTTTTCTTTAGAGGCTGGATACTGACTGAATAAAGTGAAATATAAGCTTCTAAAATACAGTCTATCAATTGCTTGCCTCCATCTTCCGGCTGCGCTCCATGACTTTTTGCCTTCTGGCTCCCATCTCCCTAGGAATGAAGTGCAGTGCCGAGTGTCCACATTGGACCATAAAAACAGCAACTGAGGCTGAGCATCAAGTTTATGTGAATGGACTGAAGCATAAAATGTAATGGGTGCAACCATTGGAGTTCTCCTGAAATAGCTTTTTTAAAAGGTTTGTCGACATATTTTTCAGGAAGATGGTCTATTAAAAAAAGGAACATTTATATTGAGCTGACAGTGGGTGAACAGGTCAGATGCTCCGTAATAGTGTCCTCAGACTGCCCGCAATTCAACGGGGGATCAGTGCCTGTGGCTGCCTCGCCACTAACGAGATAATATTGTTTTCCAGGGCAAGGTTTGATTTAGAGTAACTGGTTAAATATACCCCGCAGTTAGCAGCATTGTTGGTGTAATTACATGACAATCTGACTTAGAGAAGAATAATCTCTGATCCTCAGCTATGAGTAATGAGTAAGCGACTCATCGTCATTTTCAGACTGTTCTTGTTGGTCTACTTTTAACGTTTGTCTTCTCCTCCATCTAATGAAGACGGATCCGTCTACGACCCTCATCCCCTTTTAGTTGAACCAATCTTTCGGGTCTCATGACACTGTGCCTGTCACTCAGCTCTGAAAGGCATCAGTGGAATCTGCTCAAGATGAAAAACATGGGAATCCAGTTGGAGAGCAGAGACGACAGCCATTTAGAGCAGACATGACATCTGCTTGACAGATAAGCAGCATGTGTGCATGTTAGATGAGAGACCAGAGACGGGAGTAGAGGATTTCCGGTTTCTCTATTGCCTGCCTCTGGTGGGACACATACGGTCATGGTGAAGTTGGGCATGGAGCGCTTTTGATTACGCTGTAGAAAATCCACTTTCAGGCATTCTATACAGCAATATGTTACATAGGTAACTGGTAACCATAGATCTAAATTATATAGCAAATTAAAACCAAGTACCCAATGGATTAAATGAAAAAAGTAAGAGAGGTCCCTCTGTTTAAAACTAAAAAGTTCTGGACTTCACATACAAGTAGTTTGCATCAGAAAATAGGAAATGTAATGCTGCAAACATGTTTTCAATTAACAAGGAACAGTTTTCCATTCTGTGTTTCTGTTATAACTTCATGTCAACTAAAGCATTTACAGTTATGTTTAGGGAACTCAAAGCTCTAACTACTATAACTAACTGGTTAGGGAACGATTTTGATCTTGGTTAAATATTAAAGCTTGAATGAGATGGAACCCAATGACTTTTTCAATATTTAAAATCATGATCTTTCTGTATCTTGTGGAGTTTTCTTTTGGTAAACACAGTTTAGTACCCTTAAGGTGTAACAAACCATCATCATGAATGTGTTATGCTTTGCCTACAGTACGTGCTTCTACGTCCATGTGTGCACAACAAGATATACAAACAAGATCAAGCGTTGGTCAACTTCCTGGTCTGGAAAGTTTAGCCAAATCAGAAGTGCCTTAAACTTGCTTTCTGTCTCATTTCCAGCAGGGGACGACGCCACTGGCTCCAAAAACAAGTCAGATTCTACAGAAGTCTATAAGAAAATGACCCTACTTCTCACTTGATTTATTACCTCAGTAAACATTTTCCTAAAAGTTTCTGGTCTCAATCGATACTTTCAAGTCTTCTTCAATACAGCATTTTGTAAATGATGGTCCAATTTATTTTAAAATGGATAATAAAGCAGGGTATGCTTTAGGGACGTGGCTACACACCTACCTTTCAATCATGATAGAGGCTTAGTAATGCTTATCAATGGCACTGTGTACATTAAAACTTGTTTTTGGGTGTTGTCCGTGGTTTTCCTAATCAAAACAACCTTTTTTACTAAGTTCCTTTCAAATGATAATATCAGGATAATATCAGTCTTAATATCAATATTTAGTATTTTTTATTCCTTTTTATATTATTGCACATGTTGGAGAACAGTGCAAGAGTTAAGATAAAACAGGACAAAGACGTTTTCTGGGTTTTCCTTATAAAACTTTAAAATAAAACTTTTGACCAATAGTTAATTCTCTGTTGTTACATAACAACAAGAACATGTTAGCCAAAGCAAGACACTTCATAGTGGTGGTCCATAAAATTAAATGGCACTTAAAGCTAGACATTAATTAGCAGCCATTTTCTTCCTGTGGAGTACCTTCTAATATCTAGAGAATGTTTCCAGATCTGAATGTCAATCATATAGTGATTGACAATCATGGGATACATGTGCTAGACTGCTTTCATCCTGCTTGCAGTAGATCATTAGAAAAATGTAGAAAAAATCCCTTTATCGTGCTGTATCTTCGATGTTGAGATGAGATGATGAAAAATGCACCTACAGCGTTGTCGCTAAAAGCGCCAGAAAATCACATGTGATGAAATAAGAAAAAGACTAAATTGGTTCTTTCATGGTGTGTCTGAACATCCCTTATTACATTTTCAGTGACTGTCTAGAGAGTGAGTAACCGTGTCAAGACAACACTTTCTTAGCAGAAGGCTTTGAGTCTGTGCACAAGTCTTTTTCTGACTCTGTGCTGCTGCTGTCCCTGGGTTTAATAACTTCAGTAGCCTTTCACTTATAAGGCTGTATGATTCCTTGAGGGACTCCAATTGATCAGTCAGTGGTGGGCTCTAACATCTTGGCAGCCAGATGAATGGTACTGACATGGACTTCATCTAAACCGCTAAAGCATACACTCGGGGAATGTGAGGCCCCACTCATCTGTTTCTATTTTCTTTCCCTCTTAAGATTGTCCTCAGTCAGTAAAAGATTAAAAAAAATGAAGAAATTCTGCCACCAGAAAACCGACCTATGAGATCTTGATAAAGATCGATGAGCGAGCAATACTCACACTTTATTTTAGTAATTGAAAGTAGTACGACCTCAAAAGCTTTGTGTTGCAGTTGGGTTATCGTCGGCTTGATTCTTGGTCTTGGTGCTCTCAGAGGAATAATACACAACTGAATATACTAAAGGTCCAGTGTGTAATGTGTTTAGTTGTTCATTATCAAAATCTGTGTTGCCCGTTCACAAACTTGTCCTTTTTCATGAATATTTACCACCACCATCAATTCAAAGTATTCCTATTGGCTTGAAATTTTACATTTGCATTCGCATAAACTGGGGTAGACGCTCCATATTCATGCGCCATCTTGAAATACGTTAGCCGGTAAGGGACATACAGGACATACTGCTACGCCTTTCGCGTTTTTGCTGTCACATGATACTCACAGGTGCTGCTAATGCTGCTAATGGGTATCGTAGCTTCCCGGCCCAAGCAAGTTTGAAGAAGGAAACATGGAGGACCACACATATTCAAAATCCAAATTTCAGGAACAGGAGTCTTCTTCTTCGCCCAGAAAAAGAAAAAGGATATTGAAAAGAGCAACCGGCTTTTTGAAGTGTGAAGGCTACCATAGCTGTAATACGTACTTTGAACTGCGTGGTGCGAGAGAGTTGATTATGATATATGATCTCAATGCTAGATGGGAGAAATTCCTACACATTGGACCTGTAAGCACTGTTGTTATTCTTATATTTGTGTCCAATATAATATAACAAATATAAAATGTTCTTACCATCACTGTTGTAGAGATATGGGAAACAATGATTCTGCCAACAACTCTGTTGATAGGGGAAAGGATCTCAAGCCTCCTACAGCTTCCAAAAACCCCTCAAACTAATAGAAATTATCCAACAAGTCCTCTGAACAATGCTTCCACAAATTATCATGACATCATTACAAATGACTCATATGGCCATTTTCCCATCTGCCACCTTTAGGTTTACCCAGCTAAAACTACTCGGTTAAGGAAAGATTGTGTTCATGGTAAAAGGAGCCTCCGTTAACATTTAATAAGAGATGGGAATGGGAATAGGGGTTTCCTGCTCCAAAATCAGACAGCCCAATCAACCAACCACCCAAACCTCTTTCCCTAAGAGGAATTGGGGTGCTTTGACAACATTACTACTACTACTACCACTACTACTACTCTTACCTCGTGACAGATTCTTAACTTGCACCAATGCACTTGCCTCTAAGTCGAACAAAAGTAAACAGAAAGTAGTCCCCTGGAAATTCCTGTAGCTGTTGTAGTGAACTGCATAGTGTATTGTATTAACTATGACAAGTAGTTAGATCAGCTGGCAAGTTGAAAGCATAAAAGACAAAATAATAAGCTAAAAGTGGCTAAAATGAGGATAACTGCAGAGTCAGGTGATCATTCTCGGTCGGTTAATCACTACCAGTGACACCATCCACATTAAGATTTTTTTTTTTATGTTTTTTTGCAAAGCTGTTGAGGGCCTGAGTCCACATTTGCCATGTTTTTACAAACTAGGAACGGAGTTAAATGTTTCTTTGACCATCATTCATAATGAACATTCCTACTTCAGTCTCTCTTTTTTCTCTCTCTCTCTCTCTCTCTCTCTCTCTCTCTCTCTCAGACGTGATCTTATTTCTTGGGTCTTGCTGGGTCCGATTGTCAGCTTTACAGGTCAGGTTTACAGCTGGGTGAAAAAGAGTCAATCTCTTCTGAATATGGTAATCCCATTAAACAGTGGTCTTGTGAGAGTTCTCGTCATGTTCCGCGGTAGGAAAGATGAATGAATGTTTTATAAACCAATACCTCAGTATGTCTCTGGTATGTTTGCTGCCACATTAACAGACTGTTAATGTTGTTAATGTGTCAACAAACCATTTGAATTGTTTTACCTGGAACTATTTTAATACACACTCACATTGCATGTTAATGAGTGTTGTTGGCTGTATGAGACTGGCAGCTTTGGTCCTTAAGCATCACAGGCTCAGTATTACCTGGAAAATATGCAGCAGTTAGTGGTTTTCAGCATGTTTAAAGGTTTTTTAAGTTGACCAAAATGTGTTATCGGAATCTGGAGCAAACCGTATGATTTGAATCATTACTTATTCATAGGCTGTCTCCATTGTATGGCCTACAACCTCTGTTTTTATGGCTGCTGCTGTGTCTGTGGTCTGGGCCTGTGGCCAGAATGTGACTTTGTTTTCAGTGTTTTGATCTGCCTCTGCATTTACCGACTGGAAAAGGCAGACTGGCAGATTGCTGCATACACACTGCATATTTTGCTCTCGGTCCTTCTGTGGTGAATGCCGGACTTGTTGGTTGCTTCATGCCTCAGTTGATAAAGAAGTTTGTTTCCTGTCAGGCAAATACATCTGTTCATGTCAACAAGTTGGTAAAAAAAAAAAAAAAAGCATTTCATTTGACATTTATTCAACTGAGTGTTTTTGGGCACTCGATTTGTCCTCCAATGATTAGTTACCAAGGGCTGTCAAGTGGGTACAGTTTGATCTCTGCACTTGGTGTTTAGATAACCAGGTTCTTGATTAGTGTGTGTTTTATAAGTGACTACAAATTGCTTTGTAATTGGTTTAATTATTAAAATGTTTAAGCTGTAATGTACTTCAGTAATTATGTTCTTCCATACAATCGCAGCACCCTGGATAGGCGTGAAGATGTGCTGGAGTGTACACAGCTGATAACAGTGTAACTACTGTCTGTGATTCACTGCTTATTGATTCCTTTATGGTTCGAAACAGCCATTAAAAAAGAAATCAGATTTTGCCTTTATCAGTGTTTTCGTTGCTCTGATGCCAGTGAATCAGCATCTGAGTGATGTAGCTAACCATGAAATAGCCTTATCTGAATATTTCCCTGCTTGAGGCATGGTTATGTAACAGGTCATTGATATTCAAGACTGTCTTTTTTTATTTGTCATATGGTACAGTAAGTCCTTGATGAATTCAAACTTTTATGTCCACTGAGCACCTTGAAGAAAACTTGTTTTTGCTGTACTCTTGTCACAACAATATTACAGAGTGCTCATTATAGATGGCATTCACTGTTTCTTCTGGCTGTATAATGATGCACTAAAGCCTTAAAGGAAACGGTTAGCCTTGCTCTGTCTAAAGGTCACAAAATCCACCTTCCAGCACCGTCAAAGATCACTAAAAACACGTTATATCTTGTTTGTTTAATCTATACAAAACACTGTGTAATTACAAGTTTTATGGGGGTATGCAGTTCATTTGTAGTTTCTGCTGGTTGCCCATCAACCTCATGGTGATGATGAGACTCAATGAAGTCACAGCTCCCAGGCAAGAAATACGTACAATCACAAACAAGAAATACGTACAATCACAAACTTTTCACATTTTCATTATTTTACGAATTAATACACATTGTGTTTGAAGTCCTTCTGCTGCAATTTTTTGTGACTCTTTGACCGACGTGTTCGGATAAAGATACAGTGTATCTGTGATAAGCTAATATAACAGATATACAGCCGGCCAATGTTTGGCTCCAGCTCTAATATCATCTGGTGAAATAGCACAGTACAGTGGTTGGAGACACACATCTGCGTTTGAAAAGTGTGGATTGGGTTTCTCAGATTGTACATGTGAAGTTAAGAATTACTGATGCTGTCTAACGTTATCACTTTTGCCAATAATTGCATATTTAACACTTAAACCTTCGCCAGTTCCAATATGTTTTTAAAGTTATGGATGTCAACTTTAATGAGTGCTTTGTGATATTAAGCAGTTGCTTTCTTAAGGCGGTTCTGTCTTGTGCTTTTAGTCTGTAGTCGAAAAAGTTCAGAAATGTTAAAAAAAATTGGCAGTTTAGGAAACGATGCTTACCAAAATTGGTGCACTAAGAAAATTACGCCAGGAATTCATACATAATTTTACCCAATTGACAGGCTCTTTTTAGGACTTAATCATATGGCATTTTTCCATTACATGGTACCTGCTGGACTCGCCTTTTTTGGTTTTCCATTACGAAAAAAAGTCCCGGGTACCTGCCAATAGGTACTTTTTTTTAGCATCACCTCCGTCGAGGTTCCAAGCTAGCTGAGGCGATACCAAAAGGTGACGTGAAAACCTGCAGACTACTGATTGGTCAGAGAGAATCATCACTAATCACTGCGTCATCATTGCTAGCAACAGACGGGGGTGTCCTGAACAAACCTGCCATTTTTGATTAGTTTAGCCAGCAGTGTTTGTTTTTTTTTGCTGCCTCCAGCTTCTTTTGAAACACAATTTTTCTTGCTGAGAGTAAAAAAACAACACACTTTCGACGTTCTGTGTGTGTCGCGTTAGGTCACGGCAGTTTCCTGCGGCATTGCTGTGACGACCAGCCACGCTCGCCTCAGGCATGAGGCGGTACTAAATCTACAATGGAAAATGGAGGACAGGGCACCGCGGTCGAGTTGAGCCGAGTAGAGTAGAGCTGGTAGTACCAGTGGGTAAACGCCAATAGACTTTTTAAACAAACTATCTCATCAGCATCACAATGACATATAAAACATAATGTGCACTTGACATGTGATTTATTTCTGTTGATGGCTTGTTGTGATCAGTGAAGTCTCCCTGTCAGCATTAGAATCGACACTGTGCTTCAGTGTTTCATTTATCCCCCGTTGTGCTTCTATTACTGTATCTTGTGCTTGGCTGGGCAGGTGAGGATGATACAGCCAATCATCTTGGAACAGTGTGTTGTTTGTGATGTCTCCGTACCTGCATGTTAGATCAATTGTTTGGTTGCTGCAGAAGCTGAAAGCACCTGTGGCATTGTTCTAACCTGCATGATTAGTTCTTTGATAAGGACAACAGAAGAGCACTTTACCCAGTGACTGGCAACGAGTCTCAGTACAGAAATGAATGTACAGCCTTGCCCAAAAGTCTCCAGTGGGATTTCTCAAGGGCTTCCTGAGCTGGCACCAGATTTATTTTGAATTAAAAAACGAATTACATTCTACTTTGAATGTACATGTGGCCTATATAAGAGAATTATTGCTGCTGCCAGTTTCAAAACACTGTGCATACAAATAAAAATACATTTAGTGTCAGATTGACCTTGGATCCTTGTGATGGTATACTTGTTTAGTTTCTGACAAAATTCATCCATGTATAATCAATAATGTACTTCATTCAAATCAAAAATTATTAGTAGTTTATTGTGGGTGAATATGACTGGCAGCTGTTTGAATTAAACACATAATTTCTAATTAATGTAAAAATGTAAAAAATGTAAGAATGCAGATTGACCAATGAACACATTTTATAAATAAAGATACTAGAAGATTAGTGATGTTTTTTACGCAAAATTCCTACACTACCTATGTTGTGCAACTTAAAAATAGTAACATCAGACAATTTTTGCCTCTTTTTAGGTGGCAGGAGTAATTGCTAGTAGTTGCTCCCAGGACACTGTATGTCGCCTTCACTGCTCCTAATGCTTAGAATGAGTTAAATGTAGGGATGCACCGAATCCAGGATTCGTCTTCGGATTCGGCCGAATATTGGGCTTTTTGACGGGGTTCGGTTTCTGCCGAACCTTAGAATTTTTTTCCACCGTACCGAACCATACGCTTGCACTACACGCGGTACGCTGGTCGACGTAATGACGCCACCATTGATTAAGGGGAGGTGTTTACGTAGGTGGAGTGTTCAATGCAGTAGGCTGTGAGAAAGTGAAAATGGAACTTGTGAGCAGAAAAAGTGTTGTTTGGCAGTAGCCTTCTTTCAGTCAAAAGAAGGTGATTCAAGTCGAGCTACATGTTCAATTTGCAATGCCAATTTGTCTCGTGGTGACAAGGACCCTAAACAATACACAACATTGCCGCAGTTAAAATATTTGCGTATGGAACATCCAAAAGAATACGAGTTGTGCATGAAGGAATCTACAGACAGCAGCCAAAATGCAGCAACTTCAGGTACGGCAAAGGAAAGGCAGTCACAGCTAAAAACTTGTGTTAAACCAGACGACCATTACCAGCTTTGCTAGCCCTACACAGAACAAACAGTGCGACTGTGTTAATGCACTGAGGATGGGAGTAGGATTCAGCTTCGGATACAGCAGAATCTTAACCAGTGAATTCGGGTTTTCGGCTGAACCCCAAAAATCTGGATTTGGTTCATCCCTAGTTAAATGCAGAGATGGAATTTCAGAACATTGTACTGTATGATTATGTGACGAATAATAACGTTTCTTCTTCTTCATCTACTTTTTTTGTTGTTGCAATCTCAACATTTGTTTTGTGAATGAATGATGAAGGCTGTTGGAGAACAGTTGGATATAAAACAGGATGTAGGCTCTGCAGGATGATTCTTTTTCTTGGAAAGTATAATGTTTTCCCCAAAAGATGTACAGATTTTTAGGCATACTATTATGAAACGGCTTGAAAAATAGTGTTGTTGTGTTTTTATATCAGCTGTCACTACAAACCTGTCACTTGTTCATCTCCTCTGTAGAGAGCAGAACGTTGAAATTAATTCTACAAAACTCTGTTTTTTGACGACCTTTTTAACATTCAGTACCGAAGTTTAAAAAAAATCTTTCTTTCTACATGGCATGGTTATGATTGTGATTATGGAAAATAAACATTCTGGTTTATGTATGTTTTAAAATTAGGCAACTAATTAGGCAACTAATTTAAAAAAAAATGCCAATCATTATTTGCAGGCCTGATAAGTTCGGTCTCCCACATAAATCCCAGATGACTTCCCTTACAATTTTACTTTTCGTCTTTACTGTATATAAAAGGCACACTACTTTTGCATTAAGCTGCATTCTGGCCTTTTACATTTAAATAGCTTTTACTTTACTATCTGTTTAAGTTCAATCCAGTTTTAAGTTATAGTGGCAAATCATAGCAGAAGTTATCTCAGAACACGTTACAGATAGAGTATAGGTCTAGACCACACTCTGTAATTTACAGAAACCCAACAGTTCCCCCCAAGAAGAAGTAAAACCAGGTACAAATTTTATTTAGATGTAACAGCCAACAATGGGGGCTTTGCAGCCATTTTGCCAACGGTTTGTCTGTAGTTCTTTTCATCGAGTGAGAGTTATGGACACTTTCATAAATGCCCAATATCTCAGACTTGGAATTACAACAAGGATTCTGTTGCTTGTAATTACAGACAAAAGGATATGACATGAATGTGGCATTGAATATTTGCGCTGAGCATAAATCACACATGCAAATTATCCAATATGAAGGTAATTCCTGGGGATACTGGGCTAGGATGAGTAGATGTGAATTTAAATTAATGCTGAAATATGAATCTGGGACCAACTTGCAAAGCCAGTCGTGCAAGTTCAAGTTATGCCAGCTATATCTATCAGCCAAATTCTGATCAATTGGTCACTTGCCTGGTTTTTGTCTTACATAACTTTGCGGCTGTGGTGGCTCGACAAGATGAAGGATTTTACACCAAAAAAGGAGAAAGCAGAATGTTGGTAGGCTATATTTATCATAAAAATAGCTGAGGAATGTATTAGTTCTAGGTTTATGCCTCCACTAACACTGATGACCATAACACAAATAGAGTATGTAATATGTGTGCACCAAATAAGAAATGTGGACAAATTATATATTCTTTAATAAAAATCTAGAGATGCAGGTTTCATGTTTTATCACACAGTCCTAATCCCAATTATTTAGTGCTAGGAGATAACCTCTAAAAGAAATGCTTTATATTTGCTCTACTGATACCTTTATCAGTCAGGGATCGATGAATATGATTGTGTGCTCAGCTTCAAAGTGGTATTGATTGGCTGAAGGGTTGGGTCTTATGCCAGCTCTCATTAGTGATCTCTGTCCTTTCACCTTTCTGCTGACGTGGGTGCCTGGTGGTTCTAACTGATGACAGTCTAAGTGCTTTATTAGAAGTGTATTGATCACACGTGTTGTGAGCCATTTACACACGGAGCTCATGGAGAAAACAGGCAGCCTCTCTCCTACATGTGTGTTACACCTAACGACTCTCACAATCAGTTGCTCCTATTGATGCCATATGAAGAGCATGGTTACTGTGAACAGGGTGACCCTGGTGGTTAGACAGACCATTATACAACCAGGGAATCAGATGGTCAATGGACATCCAACCATTGGCAAAGTGTCTTTGAGCAAAACATTGGCCTCTTTACTCTTATCCTCTTGCCCATAGCTGCAGCTCTGAAATGTATGCATTCATGTATGTTTGACTGAAAGGACATGAGAAAGAAATAGCAGTAATATACACACATCTGGTTGTGTGAAACATGCCCAAAGGGTTTTCTAAATAATAAATGGATGTTAAATGATTCATATAAGATGTTCTAAATGTTTCTCCATTTTAAATTTTTTTTTTTATACCTTTTTAATTTTCCTTTTTTTCCCAAACAAAGAACCATCCAGAACCCTTTAGTAGCCAGAGTCATTAACTTAAAACATACGACGTTAACATAAGAAGTTCAAAATCAGAACAAAATAAATTAATAATAACGATAACATAAATATAAACTGTGCAATAAAAAAAAATGCAAAACAAATAAAATACATTTCAATCACATTTTAATGAGAGGGATATCTAATTGTACATCACCATTTACAAATTTGTTTCTTCTTCAATATATTCTTAAATACATTGTTCAACATTTTGGAAAATACAGGGAAACTAGCATGGCTCTGTCCAAAGGTAAAACAATAAAATCCAGCTCAAATAAAGCTCAATAATTAAAATATATTAGTCTTTGCAAAAATGATAAGTTGTGGTTTTACAGTGAGTTATGCTGAGCTAACATCTGCTGACTGTAGCTTCAATGGAGTGGTATCAATCTGCTCGTGTAACACTCATTGCATAAAAAGCTAATAAGTGTATTTCCCAAAATGTCATATATTTCAATCATGCTTAATAAAGCCAAGGGTGTGGTCTTTGTCTAATTTTGTAAATTAATATTTCTTATATCTTTATTACTTCAGTTTAGTTAAGTTCTTTCCATAGTTTTTTAATACACTTTCTCTGCTCTATTGTCTCACATACTCAGTATACCGTAACAACAGTAGTCAGACAGTTCATGGTTGTTTCTTCTCCTATGGATCGATACACAGCGCCCTGCTCTCTGACCTCTCATCCTGTCCACACTGCATGCTGGTATTGGGTCTAGCCTTGGAGTGGGTGACCCACGCCAGCAGCTCCGGTTTTAATCAGCAGCTCTCTCCACACGGGCAGCCCCAAACAGCCGCTTCCTGCACCTTAATGAGTCGAGAGTCCCAAGACAGACCTAGCCGCAGCTCGCACTGTAGCTTTCTCTCCTCCTTTTCACATCACAGCAAAAACCATATCCAATGAAGTACGTTTGTTGTGTGAGACTAGCAGACAAGGTTGAGAACATTTTAAAGGCTTTTGTGTGACATCTGTCCCTTGACACTTTCTTTTTTTGACAACTAATTCAGTTATATTGTAGGAGATGTATAGAAATATTATCTTATTATGTATTGCAGTCTTGATTTGTGATTTGTAATGCTGACCAGTTATAATTAGTGAGTACTTTCTTGACACTGACAGCTAACACGCTATTTGTTTTCCCACATAATAAGGTGATTTACAATGATTGTCTTTGCTCGTTGCACCTTTTGTGATTGCCTATTGTCCAAGTGCATCTGTCTCTTAAACAAAGTTTGAATATTCTATCCAAGCTATCCCAACTTTTGAAATTAACTTTGATCGGGGGGCGTGCTGGTGGCTTAAAGATAATCACATCAAGGGCATGGAGCCTGACCTGTTTTTGCATCAGTAAGTTTCTGCTTGGTGAAAAGCACTCAATCGGCAGTTGTTGTCGTGCCTTTTGTGGGAATGTGAATAGCACCTTATTGATTGGAAGCAAAATGTTTTTAATGTTGTAGATGAGATTTCAGGATTGCTAGCTAATGGAAAGATGGAAGCTCACTGCAATCTATTTTCAAGTCAAGTTCCAAATTGAAAATCTTTAAAGGCATAATTAAAGCTTATCTGAAAGGAATGTCAAAACTATTCAAATGCTTTTTTTTTTGTTACTTGTAAATGGACAAACATGCCCAGAATGGTGATGAGCCTATGCAGAAAAGTAATGAATATAAAATAGAGAGCAGTATTGATGTTTGATTTAACTTAATGGCAGTGAAAACAGTGTCCTTGTAATTGATATTGTAATGTTCTTACACATAAATAAGCAGTTAAGTGATGTTAATCAAGTCATTTTCTAGAAGTAGGTGTGTTTTTGATGTTGAATTTTGAAAATCTCTTTTCGTCCTCTGGTTGGGGTGCAGGGTCAGTGGATTAAGTATGTTGCTCAAGGATACGTGGGCAGGTGGGGCTGCTCCACCTGGGGGATGACCTGGATTTCAAGTAGCCATTGTGTTTGGATGTTTGAAACAAGACTGTGCTGAGAGACAAATGCCCTCAGCCAGACTAGCTGTTTCCCCGTACAGACATGAGAGTGGTATCAATCTTCTCATCTAACTTTCAGCTGGACAGTGAATAAGCATATTTCCCAAGTTGTTGAATTATTCCTTTATTAAGGTCACAATTTCACAACATACTTGCTCAAGATATATGTACTGTATATAGTTTATACAGTATAAAGTACTACAATACAGTAGAGTCAACAAAAATATCTTGTATATACTGTATCTTACCCCTATTTTCCACCGGGCGCGTCTGCGTTGCGTTCCGGGAGCGTCGCATAAGCGCCAGGTCTGTTTTCAAGCGAGCCAAAGGCCGTTCTGACAGCCGGGCAGGAAGTAAAAACGCGAGAGTATCTAGTCAATTTACCAAAACACACCCTCCAATATCGTATACGTCTCTCTCCTCTACAACACCACGGAAGACGAGAGATTAATCTTGGAGGTGGAAAAACATAATAGACATCACAAATCTTTTTAAGGACAACACCAGAAAAGAGAAAGCATGGAGTTTAATTACAGGAGAGCTTGGAGTGGAAGGTAGATACTAGCTTAATCAACATGTGATTGTTCTGTAAGTACTTGTAGAGACAATAAAATGATGGACGGAACAAAACCGGAATGCAGCACAGACACGGTCAGAGAATCGGGGTTATTCCGCTGTGCTGTAGACCTCCTTTGTTGTCCAAAACCATCTGAAAACGCATCAATGAGCTACACGGTTGCACTGGGTGACATACCCTATCAGTATTATGAACGGGGGTTTTATTGTAAAACAACTCATTATACGCTGTGTTGGTGCTGTTAATATCCAGTAATGTGTATAAATCCGCAGATAAAGATAGTTCCCAACAAATGCATTTTTTACTCATGTTTGAGTCATGTTTGTTATGCCCAGCTGTTTTACAAAATTACTTTGCCTTTTTTAAATTTGTAATTCTATATTTGTGAGCCCCTTTTTAAAAGAAGTGTGTTCAGTAAAAACACATGGGCTTGCAGCTGAGTGACACAGACAAGGAAAGTCAGAAAGAGGCTAATGCTAACACTGTTGGTTATGGTCTTTTCATGGGATTCAGAGTAACGCAAGTCTTATCAAACAATCAAAAAGCCCAAAGCATTTAACACCTGTTTACATAAAAGAAAAGACACAACCCATATTTACAAGCATACATATAATACATATAATGTTCTATTACTGTATTTGTTGCTCTAATGCGTTGGTTACAAGGTGGAATAACTGTCGCAGAGGGCCGTCCCATGCATTCTAACCATTGTGTTTGTTTGTGCTTCCAGTTCATGTAAAAGCGGGAACCTGTGAGGTAATTGCCGCACACCGATGCTGCAACAAGAACAAGATCGAAGAGAGATCCCAGACTGTCAAGTGCTCCTGCTTCCCTGGACAGGTGGCAGGAACAACAAGAGCAGCTCCATCTTGTGTAGACGGTATGCCAAGCTTCTTATTATAGTTTGGGAAAGGATTTGAGACTGACTTCTGAATAGGGTTAAAAAAAAAAAAAAAAGCGTAACGGTGCAAACACTGTCACACCTGTCACTGTGACTCTGGTGCTTTTTTCACAGATTATTTGGGAATGAGAGGTTTATTGTATGAAAGAAGACAAAAAAAGAGTGTTGAAATTTCCATTATCCTGCTGCTGTGTCTCGAAGGCTTTATAATCCTCAAAATCCAATCACCCACCAGTTCATTCAGTCACCCCTTTGTCTGTTGTCGAGGCCATATCAGACCCTGTGTTCAGCCGAGTAGACAGAAGGCCAGGTCATTTAATATCATGTCAAAAGTAGCCTCAGTTACAGGTGAATCGATCCTCATCTCCTCTTTTAACTGTAATGGCTGCGACAGTGACTTCCTAGATTTTGACAGTTCTCTTTTCACTTTAGAAATGTCAGGGGAAGCTGTTTCTCCCCTGTAGGCTTCCTCGGAGCAACTTCAGACCTTGACGCGTTAACCTCTGCTGCACTTTGTATTACCATCCCTCCTACATACTAACATTCACCCTCCTCACTATGCACGCACCTGCTCACAACACTCACCGGCTTGACATTGACCAATGCCCTGTAATTCAAACCTGAAAACACATCGGGGCAGGACTGACGGGTCTCCTCTGTCAGCCAGAGATCAAAAGACACTCTCTTCAATCACTGTTATTTTTTATAGAAACCAAAGGCGCTTGTTTTTGCTTTAACACAGGGCAGAACCTTGCTACACGTTCAAACAGTATGTTGCTAATTGCCTCCAGTACCTACATATTTTTCTTTACTGTTTTCTTCCTTTTATTTTCCTCACAGCATCCATAGTTGCACAGAAGTGGTGGTGCCAGATGCATCCCTGCATGGATGGGGAAGAGTGTAAAGTGCTGCCAGATCTCAAAGGATGGAGCTGCAGTACAGGAAACAAAGTTAAGACAACCAAGGTGGGTTACATTAACAAACAGTCACTATTTGAAGGTAGATGCTAGCTATTCTCAATTGATGATGCGTAAAAGTCTGGCCATGGCCTTGGATAATAGTTGTAAAGATATATGACCCGAGAATAATGAAGAAGGGCTAGATAAGTGTTCGAAAAAGAAGGAAACAAGAGGGCACTGGAGGGGATTTCTTTTTATCAACTTCAGATGAGAGATGAAGCAGAGCAGGCAGAGTGGGAGGCATCAGGAGAGGAAGACGTGACTCACAGGGGAGGGTCAGTGAAGTGTTTTCTTAAAGCGATCGGCTTGCAACAATAGGAAGGGGTGAGTTTAGTTCAGCTATCTACTTAGCTACATCTTGCAATGTGCTGTGGTAGTCTGAAACAGTCAGATTATTATATTTTTACTTAAGTTGTTAATTTGGTAGAGCCAAGTAGATCGGGTTGTCAGCAATCAGGGAGCTCCACAGCTAATTGTGCACAGTTTGGAAGAGAACAGGCAACGCAGGGGGATAGAGCAGGATGTTCTGATGAGGGTGCTCCCAAACCAAAATCAAGACATCCATTTTTTTGGGGGGGTTTCAGTTGGTCTGTGGTGTGAAAGCAAACCACAGGATGTTGTGATAGTAGATATATATGATTTTAGCATGGTTTGAAAAACTAACTGCCATCATGTGCTGTTTAAAGAGACATGAGGAATCTTGTTGTGTCGAGCTTGCCTCCTACTATTTTAGTTGTTCTTCAATAAACAGTGAGTGAAACATCTGATACGTAGCAACCACACAGTGACTATCCCGCCATAATAATATACAATATATATAATATAATTTATACTGTACAAGCTTTTATAAATATATTCCATTATGACATTTATGAAGATTGTTTTGTCAAGCTTGTAATTTCAGACTGACAAACCGGGCAATTAAATTGCAATTTCACAAATTTGATTGAAAAGTGATAGGCACTCAAAAATATACTGTAGTTTGATGGCTTTTCTATGATGCCAATGCACTCCTGAATAATCATTAATCATTTTCAGAGTTTTCATCATAAGCTGAATCTGCGCTTGTATTAACACAGAGCCTAACTATAAAACAGAATATTTAGTGTCAAAATGATTTATGAATATACATGATGTGTCACTTTAATATATGCAACAAGACATTTGCCTTGTTTCTGCATGGTCCTACTGTATAATTTCACAAACATCTGAATTGCAGGGTTGAAAGAACATTCATTCACTTGAACTCAACTTTATTATCACATACATATGTATAGATATCAAATGATTAGACTGATATAACATTATGAACATGGCAGCTTTAGGCAAACTAAGCACAGCACATAATATGACCTTCATATCCAACACATTCTCACTCCCAACTCGTCAAATACGGCCGCTTGATCTGGACGTCACTTCTGAACACTCTGGGGGTACCCCTTTGGCGTTAGGGATGTAACAGTATGAAAATTTAACCTCACGGTTATAGTGACCAAAATTATCACAATTTTCGGTATTATTGCGTTATTTAAAAGTGTGTTTAATATGCTCAGAAAGCACTGATAGGCCTACATGAGCTGAAATCGTTTTAAAAAGTGTAACAGTGTTTATTATATTACAAAAATATAGGCAGTAGGCTTGTAACAATTTGATATATATTAAAATGTATAATATATATAATATTGAAAACTGGCTACTGAAACACCGGCCCGCTGTAGGGGGTCCGGTAAGAACTTGAACCAAAGATGTCTGACTTTGAGATCCAGGAAGATTTATTTACAACTCCAACATGAAGTTAACTATGAAGTTGTATTTGACGTTACATGTGAAGTTAGATGTGGTTCTGAAATATAAGCAAATAATAATGCACATTAATAAGCATCTGACTTACTATGAACATTATTTACCAAAAACTAAATGTTATAGCCACCAGCATATAACAAGAAACCATACTAAGAATTACATTAATTTCTCTGTAACAATTAACATAAATGTAAGATATTGCTCAGTAACACAAACTGAGAATAAGCCACAACTATTACAGCACACATATCCATGACGGAGCAAACTGTGTAATACACCTTTAATAGCTAAGCACGTGGCTCCACAGCGCTAGTCTGTTTACTGGCATTGCACCTTGCTAGCAAACACAACCTGAATATCAACACGTGGCTGCACAAGTAATATTAAACAATCTGCACATCTATCAGCTATGCAATAAGAAACACAGCAACAGTAATATTATCAAGGCGATAATATATCTCTCACTCCAAATAAATGTCATGTCGTAACACGGGCTAAACTTATCCACATCGTAGCAAAACACTTATTGAAATATGAATAAACACAGCTTTAACTTTTACACAGATAACGAGGCAGTAAACCCCATGACAGTTTAGCGAGCTACAGAATAATTTTAACTTACGTTCTGGGCTACACATATCATTTCAACAAGTCCGAAAACGGGAAAGGAATATTAAAGAAAAAAGTCTGTTTACAGCTGCTGTTCTGTCCCCTTCTCCTGTCTGAGCACGAGTGATTGGTAGGAGATCAAAGCGATGACTCTCGTCACTGATTGGTCAGTCATCTCAGGAGAGAGAGAGCCAAGGGGGTAAGCTTCTCCTCGGACCGCGAACCTCCTATGGCGCCATTTTTATGCTACAAAGCCATCACCTACCGTTAGCATTCCATTGACTGCCATTCATTTTGGCGCCACTTTGACACTTTTTACATCTGAAGCGTGTAAAGACTCTATTTGTCCATTGTTTATTTCTAAAGAAACACAACAATGTATAAAAGGCTCCATTACCTTGTATCCCACGTTATGGCTCCGTAGCAGACGTTTTTGTAAAAATAGTCTAACGATTGTGTCATAACCACGTGACTTACTGTCGCATAGTAGAGGAATTACCGTATAGTACAGGAGAAACTCGCAGGCAGTTTTGTCTCACATTAGCGGTTTAAGTGTAATTACTAATGTTAAGTAGCATTTTAGTTAGGAATAATTAGCCTGTGCCTATGTTATCTCCTTACATATACCTACGCTCTCCGTCTCTGCAATATTCGGAATGATTGAGATTTCTCTTGGCACAGCTACCAGAAGACTTACAACTTTCAGACACGTTGCTCACGGCACATTTACGTCGTCTCTCTCAGTTGGAGTCTGCGCAGTAACCCTAGCCATCACCGGAAAAGTGCTTCTAATGGCCTTCACTGGTCTCCGTCCAGAGCAACGGGATCTGTTGGTCCATTATATATGTCAATGGAGAGAGCAAGTGTTACTATGGCCTTTTTTACAAGGATGATAAATGTCCTGAGCGCTGTCATCTCCTCCTCATGCCATGATTCCAACTTCAAGAAACGCACTGTAGGCTACGCAGTGCGCCCGCGCAGCAACTTCAGGAGACTCGGATGAAGCTGGGAACACATGGTTTCCACACCGTGGTAATCCACTGTGATAATAATATTTTAAATGAAAACGGTAATTGTTATCATCAACAGTTTTACCATGGTTTACCGTTACACCGGTCGACAAACAATCAAAACGGGGCACCACCCTGGAACTTCAGAACTCAGATTTGACAGATAATCTAGCTAGCTGTCTCAATTTACCCTGCAGAGATCTGAGGAGCAGTTAACCATAGTCCTCATAAATCCACCGGAGTTTAAAATTCCAACACAAAGAAAGGAAGGAAGGAAATGGAAATCGGCATCCGGCGGAATTTCCTGTGGCACCGGTGCAATCCCGGAAGTGGAACATCAAAGATAAATACTCTTGACTATTCACCAGAAGAAGCAGCAATCAGGACCACTGTTAAACTTATGTTGCATATTGCACGATTCGAGGGTGAAGCTGTGTAACACTAATACTATAATTATAACGTGATAATCAATCACACAATCAAAAAGTTAAAGCTATAGTGCGTAGTTTATGCCGCCCCCATGAGGAATTCTAAGTAATGAAAACAAACAGTTGCGTCCACTTGATACAGCCTTCCACAATCTTCTGTACATAGCCATACTGAGAAATACAGAGAGAGTTGTGTGGAGCTAAAAGCCTTAATTAGCTTTGACAATGGCTTGAACTTAACAAACGTTCATTAATATCTAAAAGTTATGCACTAAAGCTTCAAACTCAACCCAGGTTGCAGCTTCAAACGGAGACGGACAAAATACACAAAGCAACCTATAAAGCCTGGGCCCCGCCTAGTGGAAAGTCCTGTTATTGTTATCCGCTCCAAAATTAAATGGGCTCTTTCTTGGCCTTCCTTTCCTATACCCATCTGCTAAGTTTCATGAAAACCGGGCCAGTAGTTTTTACATAATCCTGATGACGGACAAACAAACCAACAAACAGACTGACAAACTGAAAACATAACCTTTTCGGTGGAGGTATTAATATCAGAAATAAACTTTCAGGTGAGAACAGAATAGTACACAATATATCGTGAGACTGCTCATGTTCTACCGGGCGATTCTGGAGAGCATCATCAGATATGGAATCACAGCATGGTTTGGCAACTTAACAGTGCAGCTGAAAGCAGGCTTGTCAGCACACACAAGACCGCTAAGAGAATAATAGGGAGGAAAGAGTACAAGCCCATGCAGAGCCTGTACGAGCAAGCGGAAAGAATCACTGCAGACTCAACACCCTCTCTTTCCTGAATATGAACTTCTGCCATCAGGAAGAAGATTCCTTCTGCCGAGATGTAAAACAAGTTTATTCCAACGTCTATCAAGCTGCTGAACTCCAATAGTAAATCTTAGCACAACAGAGCAAAAGTGCAATAAATACACCAGCAAATTTGCACTTTGATTATTACAGTTACTACTTAAGAGGTCGTATTGTCTGTGCAGTCATATGTGTCCTTCTTTTATGTCCTAAGATGCTTCGTTGATCTTATGTTTATGTTATGTTGATTTTAGAATGTTTTTTCTGTTACATGTTTGTGTTGTGAAGCAACAGATTGTAGCACTATGTCCACTGGGCCCTGAGCCATCCATCACGCCTGAGTGTTTGATTCACCAAATGCCTGTAGTTGAGCTGCCTCTTCCATTATTCATGGCTACAGGAGGCCTGGACGCAGCGCAGAGCTTTTTATTTTAGCCGGGTTAATAATTCATGCCCTCTCACACAGCCACAGGAAAGCAGAAACAGAGGCACAGACAAGCAGGGGTCCAGGTGGCTAGTAGAACCCGTCAGAACCTCAACTCTTTTTTTGATTTGGGAGTCAGCGGGGGTCGCTCCATGCTCATGGCCCTGCTGCCTCCCACAGAGAGCCAGCAAGAGACGGGCTGTGTATCCTAGAGGGAAACCTCTGCCCGGGCTTCCTGGACGGTCAACATCATTCTGAGGAATAAATAGAGGGCTCTGCTGAGGATCCAGCTCAGGTTCACAAGTGAAGTGACAGTTTCTTTTGAGAAAATTGATGCCGGTTCTATCAAAAGAACTTGAAAAATCAAACCTATCCTGCACCAGTTTGGAATCGTAGATTAAGTAAAATTTTGGTTGATTAAAGACACAGTATATTTAACTTTTTTATTATTCAAAATGCCAGAGTTAAGTCAAAGCAAGTCTCAAGGAAAAGCAAACTGCAAGTCAGTAACAAGCTTTTAGGTCTGTGAATGCTGACTATTTAAATGATCTGGCATCTAAATGTTGCAAGGCCTATGAACTACCATTCTAGGTGTATGGCTACTCAAACCCTGCCTGTAGCCAGATGAAAACTCAACTTCTAAAGGTTTCTGGTTTGAAGTATTTAGTAGATTTAGTCCAACAAGTCTTAAGTCTTCATTTTGGTGACCTAAAGTTGCACTAATTAAAAAGCAATGGATCAAATTACTACATGTATGTGAAAGGATAGTTTATACAGTAGTGACAATAACATACTTTAAAATTAAGCAACTGTTTGCCACAACAATTTTTCAAGGCAATAATATGTGAATATGAATAATATAGTTGAAATATACTCCTCAGTTGCTGTACATGCCTCATATAGTACTATAAATTATTTCTTCTTTGATGTCCAGCGGTGGCATTGTTGATAAAAAATGATGGTGTCGCTTCACCTCATGATGAAGTCGCATCAATAAATCAGACATCTTAACACCCCACAGGCCCCTGCTCGGACAACTCCAGTTGTTCGCTCTTTCTCTGCATGTCCGGGAGCAGCTAGTTTTATAGTCCTGCTGGTAATGTCAGGAATTATAACCCTGGCAGCTCCTGCTTTTCACTTCCTATCAATCAGAGGACAGAAGGCAAAAGAACCACGAGCCTTTCCGCTTGCCAGGGACTCTGTTGCTTGTTCAGAATGTGTTGAGGGTTGGTGATGGATAGCTGTCTAAGGTGGATTCATTTTCAAGACATAATGGACATGGCCTGACATTTACTGAACCAAAAAAAAGATGATGTACTAGCCTTTATACAAGCTGTATCATGACTTGCAGCTTGGAATGTAGTAATTGAACTGTACCATTGTGTGTTTTTATTCCCTA